>JAODAL010039486.1:0-37955 GCA_025379985.1 Phyllomedusa bahiana | reverse complement strand
GCAAAAGAAGGCATTGGTGGTGGGAAAATTCCCTGGCCGATCCCCCTGATTCTTTTGACAAAGGGTCGTCTTAAAACATTTCCCGGGGACAACGGGTTCCCCTTTGGGGGTAACTTTCCCCCGCCGCACTAACACCCCTCTGAGCCACACTATGGCCGGCGGGGGCAGCTTCTCCACTAAAAAACTCGGAAATAGCGCCACACATCCTTTTTTGCTCCCAAAAGATCAAGGGGATCTTCTAACTGGGGTGGCAGATGCTGTCCAATAGGCCAAAACCCTTTTGGTTCAGGAATGCTCCATTTCCTCGCGCTGCTGCTGCTGCGGGTGACTGCCCCCTCCTGGGCGGGTGAAGGAACTGCTCATTATGACCCCAACTTGGGTTTACTGCTGATGGATGGAAACTGCTCCTCCCCCCCCCACCTTCCCCCACGGGGCCGCGGCAGTATACGTGACGCTAGAACCCCCCCCTCAGACCCTGTCAGAGGAGGGAGAGCCGCCCAAAGGCAGGGGCCACTGTTACGGAGATTCCCCCTAAGTATTTGAGTTTGTCTTCCCTCTCAATAGCGGGGAAAAAGGCCCCATTTTTGGCCCGGGAGCGAGGCCCAAATGGGGTGGAGAGCCAGAAGTCCCCCTCTCCGGGTGCTGACTATTCGGTGTCACTAGCCACAAATAACATGCGCGGGACATCGCACAAGTGACTCCGAGGGGCTCCCGCCCCATTTCCACTTTATACTGCCACGGTCTTGGGAGCATTCCTCGTCTTTCCCCATCTCCACCACCTCCTCCAGCTGCTCCTCTCCTCCCCCTTGTCACCTGGTGAAAATCCACCATTTTCACCAGACAATGCTTTTTGCTCCAAGTCCTCCTCCTCCCCTCCCCATTTCATCCCCACCGGGCTCATGTGGCCACGAGATTTTTCCCCCACATCTCCGTCCCCTCCCAGACGATTTTTCAGCTCTGTTTTCCCGGACATGAAGCAGTGGGAAAGCGTTATTCATCCCGAGTCCGGGGACTGACAAATAACGGGCCTCCTCGAATGGGCCCCAACAAACGGCAGGGGTCACGCATGAGCTGCCACTGGCTGACATCAAAGTTACACAGGGGTACTTTTTTTCTGCCTGATCATCAAAAAACGTTAATGGCCTTTCCTGTTCATACACGTCCAAAAGTGCAGGCTGGGAAATTCCCCGCGGGGGAAACACCCCAAAGAGCGTGTTGGGGGGGGGGGGTTTTGCCCCAACTCGAGGGGGGGTGTTTTCCCGCTTTGACAATGGATAAAGTGTGCAATTTTTCCGGCCATTTCAGAATGTTCGAGATCGGGGGAAACTCCCGAAACCTTTTTTTCAACCAATTAACACTGCGCCAGCGGGGGCAGGACCATCCCCCTCGGTGCAGCGCGGACACCATTTTCCCCCCATTTTTCCTCCCATGGTTCCGATTTGGGTTGGGGCGCGAAAAGCCACACTCGTTTTTTTGCTGCATACGCGGGGCATTCCCCCCCTGTGGATTCGGTTCGCCGAGGGAAGCAGGTTAAACTCGTTACCCGCTGTGCCCTACCATGTGGTATGATGGACAGTACTTGTGGGGCTGGAATGGGTGGGGGTGGGGAAATGGGGGCGACATTGGCCAGGAGCAGCATTTTTTGACAACGGAGGAAAAGCGGCTCCCGTCCAATTTTTGGGGTGGCCTGGGCGGGAACACATTCACCCGGGGGCCTAAAGGACTGTATTTGGCCCTGACCGTATTAAGCTCCAGACGTCCCGGCTCCCGGTACCTTTGGGGAACAAACCGATAACTCAAGGACTGACCCACTTTCTGTTTTTACATATTTTTAAGTGCTGGTACTTCCTTTTTGGAAAAGAAATTACGGGTTGGAACCCCATCTCGGGGTCGGCACAAGCCATTAGTTCCTGAATGGGGAGATCCCCCATTTGGAAAGGGGGGGACTGCAGTACAACAACTTGGCAGGAGCACGGGCAGCTGCTGCACCTTAGGGTGGTTGGGCGCAACTGTTTTCTCTTTACAATGCCTCTCGAACGACTGCTGGGGCCTGAGTACGAGGGGAAGGGGCTCTGGACCGGGAAGGATGCAAAGAGAAAACTCCTTCGCAGAGGTGGTGGAGCCTTGACTGGGTGAAATGGGATCGGCCACTGGCCCTGCTGCGCTGCAGCGGGAGGGGGACCACCAATCTACCACTTTTCCCCAGCCACCGGAAGGTGACGCTGCATGTGTTTGACGCAGGGCCTTTTTGCCAACTTAGTCCTGGCCACGCTTCACTTTCTGCCCACAATTCTCATATACCATTTCGGCTCCTCCCTGTCTTTCAAAGAACTGCCACCCGCCGAGTACTGTTTTAAAAACCCCCAACGCTCCGCACGAGTGACTACCCGCCCGCCGCTCCCCTCGCTGAGGCCCCTTGCCGCTACGTCTTGGACCCGCGAAGGGTTTTCTACCCGTGGGCCGCTTGGCTCCCGACCTCACACTGCTGTACCCCCGCTGACCACGGCCCCACAACCCACTTGCTGCAGCGCCGCTGCCTGAAACGCCAAGCTGACGCCCCTTTCTCCTGACGATGATGAACCCTTGCTTCACCCCGCTCCCCAAATGGGGGTCGGCTACATCATCACATTTTGGTTTCACGTCACTACTGTCCCTTCACCGTCTTTGGAAGCCGAGGCTGACCCTCTCACCACAAAGACCTCCCATGCCACTCTCCACATCATACTTTCCGCCTACTGCAAGAACTGGGATATTGGCCCCTTTCTTTGCTGCCAATAGCTGCTGACTGCCCTCCTCAAATTGTTCATCCTCGCTATATAGGGCGCTACCCAGACCACAATAGATCCCTGGGAGGAACTGGAGGGACAGAGGGGGGCTGAGGGCGGTGAGGGCCCCCTCCCCCTCCCGGCCCATGCCAACTAAGTGAATTGTCTGAGGTTCCCTACCGACTCTTGGCTGGGGTTGTCAGATTGTCATCTGGGAGTGAAGAGGATGACCTAGTCAACCAATCAAGAACCCTATGGGTTTGCTGAACAACACACGGCCGCTAATGACAGCGGCATTTTGGGGGCCTCACGAGTGACCCCTTGCTCTCGACGCCCCTTGCTTGTGTCTGCGAACCTGGGCCCGTTCAGAAATTTTGTGCCCTGCAACTCGCAGTTGTAGAGCCTCCACTCTTCAGTCTGACATACTGTTTGTTCTAAAATGTACAGACACTGTTTGATGAAGCATCTGTATAGATTAAAATTAAACACCCCTGTTTTTTGACGCCAAATGAACCCAGTAACAACGCTTGGGTAACCCTTGATATAAATTGCTCTCCACAAAATGGCCAAGGAAAAATTTACTGTAGTGTCCGTTTACAAGGCACTGTGTGTTTTACTAAATGTAAAAGCACAAACAGGCTTAATAACCTTCGCTTTGTGAATTATGCTACAAGAAAAAATGTATATATTTCGGTGTTGAAAAAGACGGTTTATTTTTGTCAGCACAGCAGCAAAAACAAAGCTTAATTAAACCCTGATGTAAATTGCCAATAGAATTGAGCCACCACAAACAAGGTCAGCTTTGTAGCGTGTTACAATTGGTGTATTTTCTACGCCACAACAAACCAGAGATTAAATTTGTATTAACTTTTGCTTGAAATTAGGCTACCGAAAAAAAAAATATATATTTGGCGTGAAAAAAGAAACGGTTTTATTTTGTCATCACAGCAACAAAACAACCCACCCGCTTAATTAAACCCCTGGATGTAAATTCACATTAGAATTGAGCCACACAAACTGTAGTAGCTTTGTAGCTTATCTAACAAGGCGTATTTTTCTTCTACGCAACACACAAGAGATAAAATAGTAATTTAACCTTTGCTTGTGAACTAGGCTACCAAAAAAAAAATATATTTGGCGTTGAAAAAGACGGTTTATTTTGTCAGCCACCAGCAAAACGAACGCTTAATAACCCTGGATGTAAAAGCGCAATAGAATTGAGCCAACCACAAACTAGTAGCTTGTAGCGTGTTTACAATGCGTATTTTCTAAGCCACACAACAAGAGATAAAATTGTAATTAACCTTTTCTTTTGAAATTAGGCTACCAAAAAAAAAATATATATTTGTCGTTGAAAAAGACGGTTTTAATTTTGTCAGCACACCAGCAAAACAACGCTTAATTAACCCCTGGGATGTAAATGTGCGCATAGAATTGAGCCACCACAAACTAGTAGCTTTGTAGCGAGTTACACATGGCGTAATTTCTTACGCCACAACCATGCACAAGAGATAAAATTGTAATTAACCTTTGCTTGTGAATTAGGCTACGCAAAAAAAAATATATATATTTGGCGTTGAAAAGAAGACGGTTGTATTTTTTTGTCAGCACCAGCAGCAAAACAACGCTTAATTAACCCCTGTAAGTAATTTGGCGCAATAAATTGAGCCACCACAACTATAGCTTTTGTAGCGGGTTACAATGGTGTATTTTTCTATTCTACGCCACACAACAAGAGATAAAATTGTAATTAACCTTTTGCTTGTTAATTAGGGCTACCAAAAAAAAATATATATTTTGCGTTTAAAAATACGGTTTAATTTTTTGTCAGCAACACCAGCAAACAACGCTTAATTAACCCCGTGGATGTAAATTTGCGCAATAGAAATTGAGCAGCCAAAAATGAAGTGGTAATTTTTGTATTGAAAAACGCGTTTCTTAAATGAATCAACAGGAACTTGGCTTAGATCCCACTTGAATATTGAATGTAAATATGCAGCTGCAGTGGAACGCACTACTGGAATTCAGATCCAATACCCCAAAAAATCAGAAATAAACATTCATAGAACATCTCTGAGACAAGCTGAGACACCCCGACAAAAATCGCTGTGTAAAAAATCAGTTCTTCCAGAAAGCTATCACCCGCATACAGCACCTTCCCTGTCATTAACAGTGAGAGGAATGTGATATCCCATCGGCGCGCTCGGATCTTATATGTGCAGGTGACGTCACAGGAATCACCGCCGGTCTCCTGATTGTACTTCATCCTCTGCACCTGTCATCAGGCTATGCCCTTCTTCCCTCCCAGAGTGCTTTGCCCCATGTAGCGCCATGTGCTCGCAGCCATATATCAATCAAAAGCACACTTCGTTCACAACACCGAAGTACCCCAAAGATCGACTTCGTTCCGAACCGAAGTTTTTCCTGAAATTCAAAAACGAATTCCACTTCGTTAGAATCGATTCGCCCATCTCTAATTATAACTGTTTGTTTTCTATCTTTAACCAAAAACTAACATGATCAACATTCAGATTGCACTTACCTGCACTTACCACAAAAACTAACAATAATTAATAGGCGTTAAAAACTGTTAGATGATATATTTGGATCACCTTCGAATATATTAACAGATCTCGGATGTCAGATTCAGTAGTTAGCCCAAGCTAAATTTCTTCAACAGATAGTGAAGATCTTGCCTCAACGTTCCTGATGATTCAGTGGCCAGATCCAGAAAAACCAAATTGTGTTCCAAAAGGTCTATGACTTTTCCTTTCCCTATGAAGAAAGAAACTTTGTCCTGGTTCTTCTCTATAGCAGTGATGCTCGCTGTGTGACAACCTGCTTTATCATAAGAAAGTTCGCTCTTATATTGGGACAGAAAACTCCTCTCAGTGAAGGGCCAATAACGGACTGTGAGCTTCATCCTCCCTGGTCTCCAATCTTTGTTAGCTTCCTCTGTGGTATTCTTGTTCCTGGTCTTCCAGTGATATAACCGTAAGATCAGACAAACGTCCTTTTGGAATTTTTCTTATTCTGTGGCGTCTCTTCTATTTTTAACAGACTATCACAGGTCTGCATCGCTTCAAAGCCACAAAGCCATGCAGTTCCTGGAGGAAGTTGGTGGAGGTCAGATTGTCCCTATTATATCGTTACAATTTTGTACCTCTGTACAAGTTCTCTTGTGTGTTATCTGGGTTGTGATGTCACCTCCATATCAGGTGGGGGACTTTGAACATCACTCTATCCTGGGAAGATCATTATCCAGTGTAATGAAGGCTCCGATATGTTGGGGTATCTGGGTCTCCTGGCCGCTGTGAGCTTTGTTCTGGCTTTCATGGTGAGGACATTACCGGACAGTTTCAATGAGGCCAAGTACATCACCTTCAGCATGTTGCTGTTCTTAGTGTATGGATTGCCCATATCCCACTTATCTGAGCACCAGAGGGAAGCGCATGGTGGTTGGTGGAGATTATTCGCCAACGACCTCATGTGCTGGGATATTGGGCTGTATATTTTTCCCTAAATGTTATATCCTGATAATGAAACCTGAACTGAACTGCACAAAGCAATTAGTTCACAAGTAAAATATATTTCATTGTGTATACATTGTTATTAACTAGTCACAATGAAGTATATATAGTACTGGTTATAGAGTATAATATAATTTATAGTATTTATTACTTTAAAACCTTCAATGATCCTAAAAACCTAAGTATCTTCAGCTGAGTGTACTTTAGTAATAGAAATATTATAGCAATATCAGTAAAAGATGTGGCTTACCTTACAATATTTAGATTCCTGCAACAGCTTGCCCTCGAAACTTTATCTCATTTCCAATTTGGGCATGGTCCAATTCAGCTTGAATTTTGGCATTCCAGGTTGTCCTGAGCTGGACGTTGGCAGAATTTGTGGGAAAATCAACCATAATCCCATATATTTTATATCTGTTATCTTAGATGTGTGCAGGACACCTATAGGACCCCTCCAAAATCCACTACAATCTACAATTTTGTGAAGCTCTAAAAATCTTCTTTAATTGGGTGCTCTACAGTACCTAAAAAGAAAATCTGTACAAATCATGTACAAAGACAAAGAAAACAGAATAGATAGTAGGTACAGGGGAGTGGTGGAGTACATTGCATATTGACTCCTCAAGCAGCTCCCATGAATCCAAAGCTTTGAGCAATTTCTTCAACATGGTGTTGGTCATCCTTTAGGACCACAACATGCAGAAGAAGCAGTAGAATGGATGCCAAGGCATGGGTAACCTGAAACCACCACCTCATTCTTTCCAGGCATCGAACAACCAGTCAGCAGCTAGTTTTTAAGTTTTCTTCTGCACCCCATGACAAATCCCCCAGAAACTGTTAGTGAGTAAGCATGCATGAGTCTGAAGAACTGTATAAACACATAGGGGGAAATGTATGAAAACTGTCTTTCTTTGTTGCCCATAGTAACCAATCAGAGCACACCTTTTCATTCTTTCAATAGCACCTAGATGATAATGTATGGGAACTCTGATATGGGTCTAGGGCAACAGAGAATATCTTAGACCAAGATAGTTTCATACATGTTCAAATAAGTTGAGAATGTTTGTCAGGAAACTGAAAAAGAAGAGAGAGCTGACTCTCTGAAGTATTTTTTTTGTACTGATGCCCAAACCTTCATCTCATCTGAGGAGAAAGAACATGATAAATCAATGCCTGCAGTCAACCAGTCACAGGTCTTGTCTATGGTGGGACATGGAGGGAACACTGGTGGGACATGCAGTTTTTACACACATGTCTGATTTTTGGACATATGGTATATTGGACTTCCATGGAATGATGGTAAACTGCTAAGTGAAGTTAAATACCGCATTAAACTATTCACATTTTTGAATGAAACACTGGAGGACATGAATTTTAACTTCCTGTTTATGCATATAGTGAAGTCTTAAGAATACGATATTATACAATTGGTCTTTTTAATGTGGTTTAATAAATCTTTTATCATTGACGTTTTTAACTAAACTCAGTTATTAGTGACACTGAACTTTCTATGTTCAATATGCTCACCAAATTTAACCTCTTTGTAGAACATATACATTTAAAATACATGTGTTGGAGAATAAGTGAATGATTTCCAACCATCCCCATAAATAGTTTCACTACTGAAGAGCTAGACAGGCGGGTTCCCATAGCTGAGGACATCTTTTTCTCTATAAAACTACTGACTGACATAAGCAAAAAAAAAAATATAGATTATATAAGCTCAAGTACCTTTAAGAGGACTTATTTACTAACTGGCACAGTGAGTTTATTTGTCCTCTTTTTCAGACACGACGGCCGTGATCCCCTTTTATGATCAATATTAAAAAAAAAAAAAAGTTAAAAAACCCCCCTTTGGGGAAAACTGGGTGGACTTTTTTTTGCATTAACGTTCAAGGATAACAAAAATTAAATCTCTCCCATTATAAAATCTAAAAGAGATAAGAGAGAGTCTAAACTTCTCAGATAATTTCATTAACACTTTATGGCATTGTAAGCTTTCATATATTCAAAGTAATATAGGTAGGCAGGCACTCCATATAAGCTTCCTCCTGGGGCCATGTGAAATGTCGGGGGGGTCCGATGGAGTGTACAGATCAGTCTGGACTTGGAGGAGATGGCGGGGCCATGACAGGTGTTATGATACGTACCCAAAATGTTTTGTTCGTTTATTGTTTATTTAGTTTAAATCACACGTTTTCTACATGGTCCAGAGAATGTTTCCACACTTTGCTTATTCTACCTTGTACTTAGTAAGAATATGATTTTATAAATGTCAAAATTGTGTTTCCAACACTGATTGATTAAGAAAAACAAAACTGTGATTACTCTAGTATTTAATTGTACAACTTCCAATTTACTGACATGTAAGAGACTGTCTGTTGACTGTTATACCAAATGGAAACACTAATAAAAACCTGCTTAAAAAATAACTTTTCAATTAAACCACATAATCTTAGAGAAAAATATCTATGAAATGAGATAAAGAAAGTAAAATAAGAATCTATTCCAGACATCATAGGTCTCCCTGGTGGGTTGAGCAAATCTTTGTGTACCTTTGGGAGAAAGGCCCAGCAGAGCCTGAATGAAGAACAAGAGTTGTTCCTTTTATATATAATATTATTATCTTCTGCTGATTCTAAGAATTGTAATAATGTTTTGTGGAGATCAGTATAAGGATCTTTATCTGCAATATCATAATAAAAGGAATCATTGAGGATATGTTATGCTTCAGAATGATAAGACATGAAATTGTGCACTACAATCCCCCCTCCTTTATCGACTGTACAAATTACAATATCATAATTAAAACTAAAAGATGTTATGATCCAAAGTAATGAGGAATCCAAAAATGTGTTTCCGTAAAACTAAAATAAATGTTCTAAGAAACCCTTTTAAAAAGGTGCAAGTGGAGAGGCAAGCATTATCGGTACAATGACCTTCCCACTTACGGGTTTCGAGTTACAATGAAACTCTTGTTCACGGCATGTTTAGAAATGCGTGAGCGGGAAGCTCATTGTACCGATAATGCTTGCCTCTCTACTTGCACCTTTTTAAAAGGATTTCTTCAATAAAATTTATTTTAGTCTTATGGAAACACATTTTTAGATTCCTCATTACTTTGAACCATATACTTTGCTGGAAGCCACCAACGAGGAACCCGATATGAAAATAAAAAGCACAAAGAACATGAATAAATAGCAGCGAGGTGAGCCACACACATATCTCTTTATTGTATAAGAGTTGTTATGGCTGATTTTTTCAGGAAAAGACTGATTAGTTCTTTCTGGAACAAATGGCTTTAAATTTTGTAAGTCTGCAGAAACCATTTGGTTAAATACCGGTATGAAATTACCTTGGGAATGTAATGGATAAAATGTAGAAGAAGAATTGATCATTTTTCTAGTAACATGAATGCAGGGATCTTCAAAAGATGAAATATTTCTACCAAGAACTATTTTGAGGTGATTTTGGGAATGTATTGCTGTAAATCTCTGTAAAAAGTGGGTTGATTTGGTGAGCTATCGGGACAGAACCACAAACCTTTTTCTAGCATTTCATGGGGATTCAGTTTATAATGTGAGAGACTGAAGATTTTTACTGGTTGAGGATAATGATGTAAGATTTCTTTTTGTCTTTTTTGTTTCCTGATTTGATATTGTCAGCCATAATGTTTGCCTCTGGAGCCCCATCTTACATAGTTACATAGTTACATAGTTAGTACGGTTGAAAAAAGACACATGTCCATCAAGTTCAACCAAGGGTGGGGAAAACGTGGGTGAAGGGAGGGAGACAAGGATTTTAACCCGAGCCTCTCCACTGGTTAATGCCCTGAAACCCACAAGGCAAGAACCAATCTGCTCCAGATGAGACCCCAACTCTGACCCCATAGCCGCCACCTCGACCAAATCCACAATTTTTACATGCTAACGTACGCATTAATATTCTTTTTTTTCGGGAAAGAAAACCCTAAGCCTTTCTTAAAAGCCCCAAATTTTCCCTGCGGGCCCCAGCTCCTCAGGGGGCTTTTCCCACAGATTCACGGGTTTTTTCAGTGAAAAAACGCTTTTCCCCTTGGAGATTGAATCCTTTTTTCTCCACCAAAGGGGGAATGTCCTCTTGTCTTTTGAGGGGCTTTTCATAAAATTTAATTTTTTTCCCCAAAATTTTTTGTGGGGAACCTTTTATAAAATTTTTTAAAAATTTTAATCATAAAAATTTAAAAAATCCATTTTTTTTCAAGACAAAATTAATTTAATTTCTATAACCTCTCCTCATAGCTAAGATCCCCTCCATTCCCCTTTAATTTTGGGTTTGCTGGGTCTTTGCACTCTCCACCTCCATTATATTTTTTCTTTTAAACTGGAACCCGGGGAACCCTGAACGAAATTTTTTTTCCCCCGGGGGCCCGAAACCCAATCCCTTTTATAAAAGCATTAAAATTTTTCATCCTTGTCCCACAACCCGGGCCCTCTTTTAAATTTCACCCCAAATTTCCAAATTGGGCCTTTTAAGCCCCAGCTGATTGTTACTGAAATGCTGTTTTGTAGTCAATGATCCCCCCAAGAACACCCAGATCTTTCTAAACAAATGATTTTCCCTTTTTTCCCTCACTCTAGGCCCATATGAAATCTTAAGATTATTTGTACCCAGTTTGAAAGAACCTTTTTTTAAAATCCACAATAAAACCTCTTTTTCCCCAAGTCCATACCCAAAACCAGTGTGTCCAGGTCTGCTTGCCCCTTTTATAAAACTCTTCCATAGATTGCAATAGCCCTACATAGCTTGATGTCACCCCTCCCAAAAATTTTAGAAAACCGGGTGCTTTTTTTATTTTCCCATTTAATATTCATTAAAAAATTTAAAATTAAAAAAAAAGAGGAAAGCAAAAAAAGGACCCTGGGGCCAAAAAAATAATCGGGAACCCTCAGGGGGTGGGAAAGGTTCATTTACAACCACCCCTCTGAGTACGTTTCCAAATAGCCAGTTTTTAATCCAATTCACGCTGTTATTTCTAACCCTTTGGATTTTTTATTTTAACCCAAAAAACGTTATGAGGGCCCAGTGTCAAACCTTTAATTATTTTTTGACCTTTTAGTATAAAAATATGGGACCGAAATTGGGGAGAAATAATCGCAGGTGTTTTTCCCTTGAAAAAAACCTCGTTTTCAAAAATCTGAATGAAGGTAAACTCCAAATACGGGACACTACAATCTTGTGTCAAAAAACGTATGCAATTTTAATAGATAAAACAACTTCCCAATAGCTTTTCGGCAAAAATAGCCTTGCTTTCAAACAAATGCAACTATAAATTTATAATTTTGGGCCGGCTATAATTTTCCTCCATTCCGGGGTTGATCCAAAGTAATTTCAGAAATGAAAGGGTCCAAGTGCTCTTTACTAGAAATGGCAAAACCCTTGCTAGACAACGTTCACCTCGTGCTGTGATGGCTTTTTTGGGGTGTGTGCTTGCTGCTTGATGCGACTTTTTCCGGGTCCCCCCCCTTTCTCAACATAAGGGGAATACAAGGTGGTCTTCTTTTTATACATTAAAAGTGTATTCAGTTTTTGGGTTTAAATCATGTTTTTAAATATAAGACAAAAATAACATTAGCTCCCTAAACATAAAAGTCATAAAAATACATTAAAATTACATCCTCATTCCCCCAAATTAGGGCTGAGTGAATCGAGTGTAAAGACCCAGTAAACTTCTGGGCGAAAGAGATTTTTTTTAATCTGAGATTGCCCAGTTCCAAAAAATTTGTTCAACCCCCTCCCCCACTTAAGGTCAAAAGGGGCATTATGTTTTGCTTAAAAAAAAAATGTCTAGTAATGACCCTTTCCCCCAAATTTTTTTTTAACCAATCTTTTTTGTTGCCCTTTTTTTTTGGGTCTTTTTTTTTGTCTTTTTTTTGGGGGAAAACAAACCCCCCACTTTTCTTTTTCCCTTTCCCGGATGTTTGATTTATGTTCATTAATTTTTAATTTTAATTTTTCGTGACTTTTTGCCCCAATTATATAATACCTAACAAGGGCATTTTTTTTAAATAGATTATTTTTTTTTAAATTTCCACATTTTAGGGAAAACCCCCCTAATGTCTTTTCCCCCATGGCCCCCAAAAGGGGATGCATGATTTTTGGGCCCCTTAATGATCCCCTGTAAAAGGTTTTGGGCAAGAAAGGAAAGGGAAATGTATTTTGCCCCTGAAAAATTTCCCTTTAAATTTTTGTTGTTTGTTACCAGAAATTATTAATGGGGTTTCCCCCAAATAATTGGTTCCCAAATATTTTTCCTTTTTTTAAATATACAAATTTTGGGGGGTATGCCAAAAAATCTACCATTTTTAGGTTTCTCTTTGCAAAATTTTTCCCCCCATTTTTAACCCGTGTTTTTTTTTTCCCTAGAAGGGCTATCTTATGTAGAAAAAAATTTTTTTTTTTTTTTAAGGGAATTACCCTTTGTTTGTTATTTTTTAATTTTTTTCTTTTCCTAATTTTTTGGGTTAAAATTTCTTTTTTGGGCAATTTCCTCCTCAATATTTTAAGTTGTTTTTCCTTTTATATCCTTTTGTAAAAATTTTTGCCCTCCTATCTCCCTTTTTTTTCTCCTTTTTTATTTCTACATAAAAAGGGCCATTCTAGGATGATTAAAAACACGTTTAAAAAATTTTGGTTTGGAAAGATTTTGAAAAGAGACCCTTAAAATAGGGTTTAAATTTTTTGGGTTTTTAATCCAAAATTTGTATTAAAAAAAAAAAGGTAAAAAAAATTTGGAAACCAACTTTTTTTGGCGGCCCTTTAAATTTTAAAAATCCCTAACAAACAAAAAAATTTGGAATTTGTTTTGTAAGGTTTTTTTCCCCCGGCCGGTCTTGCCAAACCTGTAAAGGTAAAAATTAAAGGGGCCAAAAATTAAGGGTTTAAATTGAGGGGCCGGGGAAATTAAAAAAGGGGGGGGGGGTTTCTTTAATGGGGGGGATTTTTTTAAAAGGGGGGGATTTTAAAAAAGGGCCTTGGGTTGGAAATTATATTTTTTGGGACAAAGTCATAAAAATTTAAAAAATTTAAACCCCTTAATGAACATAAATAAAACATCCAAGGGTTAAAAAGGGAAATGGGGGGTTTTGTTTCCCCCCAGAAAAAAAAAGACAAAAAAAAAAGACAAAAAAAAAAGACAAAAAAAAAGATGTTAAAAAATTGGAAAAAAGCTCATTGCTAGACTTTTTTTGGGAAACAAAAACTTTAATGTCTGTGACCTTAAGTGGCAGGTTGTTGAAAAAAATTTTTGGGAAAACACACGAATCAAAGTTTAATTTAAAAAATTTCCTTGCAGCGAGAAGTTTACTGGACCCTTTACACTCGATTCACTCAGCCAAAGGGGGCGAATGAGGATTTAAATTTTTAATGTATTTTTAATGATTTTCTTTTTTTAAAGAACCCAAATGGAAATTTTGGGTCTTATATTAAAAATTTCCATAAATTTAACCCAAAAAGCTGGACAGACAAAAAATGTAAAAAAAAGAAGACACCCCCTTGTATTCGTTATTTTTTGGGGAAAGGGGGGGCCCCGGGGAAACGTCGCATCAAAAGCAGATAGAACACCCCCCAAAAACCCCCACCCCCAAGCGCGGGTGAACGTTTGTTTTAGAAAGCTCTGCCAGCTGTAGTAAAGAGCATTTGGAAAATTTCAGTGCGGGAAGATTACTTTGGTTCACCCCAGGACTGGGGCTTATAGCCGCAAGTTAAAAATTTATAGTTGCATTATGTCTTGAAGAAAGGCTATTTAGCCGAATTCTTTGCCCAGTTTTTTTTTAAAATTTTATTTTTAAAATTTGGGCAAAATTTTTGAAAGGACCCCAAGATTGAAAAGTGTTTTTTTGGATTTTAAAAATTTCTTTCGGGCCCTTTTGCCCAGAGGGGGTTAAAGGGAAAAAGCCCTCCCGATTTTTACCCCCAAATATTGGGGCCCTATTTTTTATATACTTTTGGGTCAAAACTAAAATTATGGGGGATGGTTTTCCCTTTTTGTATAGCCCTTTGGGTATTCTCAAAATGTCGTTCACAGGGATAGCTCCCTTTAACAATAAAAAGGGCTAAATTTATTGGGGCCTTTTTGACTCAGAAAGAGAAAATTATTTTGCAAGAAGCAAAGGGAGCGGGTTTAAAATGGGGGTTTTGTGCAATGGATCCATTTTTAACCTCTCAAAAAAAATTAAAAAAAATTTTAAAAAGGGAAAAAAGAAATTAAAAGTAAAATTTAATTTGCTTCCAATGCTGGTGGAATAAAATTAAAAAGGGCCAGCTTTTTAACCGAGAGGTTTAAACCCCCGTACTTTAACCCCCTATTCTTTTGAAAAATTGGCCCAATTTTTAACCCCCAAAAGGGAAGCTTTATCAATCCCCCCTTCTACTGATCTAATGTTGTAACAGTTAAACATCTGCAACTAATGTAAAAAATAAAACCCAAAAAATACAAAAAAAAGATAAAACAATTTCAAAAAAACCAAGTGCTTTTGAAGAGTATGATCGGTTCATAAAAAAAATGAAAGAAAATTTTAAAAAAGAAATTAAAATACATTTTACTTAAAAAATAATTTTAAAAAAAATTTAAAACGGGATACCAGCCCTTTTTAAAAATGAATCGGGTTATATCCCCATGGGGAAAGGGGAGAAAAAAAACACAAAAATTACAACAAAGGGAAAAATTTAATACAAAAAGTGATAATACATCCAGGGGATTTCCAGAAAATTTTCGAAAAAATGAAATTTAAGATCAGCTTTTAAAAAAATACCCAAAAAACCTTTTTTAGGAAAGAGAAGGAGAAAATTTTAAAGAGAGTTTAAACCAGAAAGAAACAGGAATAAAAAAGGGAAAAAAAGGGGAAAAAGGACTATAGAAAATTTTTAAATTGTATATTTTTCATCAAAAAGCGCTTACAAAAAAAAAATCAATGGGCCGGGGTTTAGAAAAGGGACTCAACTTTGTCCCCTGTACAGGAATTTTAAAAAATTTAATTTTGTTACTGGATTTACACAAATTCTGTAGAAAATTTAAAGGGGTTTAAGAATGTTTTTTGGGTTGAAGGCATTTAGGGGTGATCAAAAAAAAACCCCTTTGGACCCAAAAATTAAAAAAATTAGCAATTTGATAAAAATTTTTGATAAAAATCCTTGGAAACTTTTTCAAAAAAAAATGGTTAGTAGTGGAAATTCTGGCAAAAGGGGATCACACCCCCAAAAAAAGAAAAATGGCAATATTAGAAAAATTTGGAAAAAACTGTTACTAAGAACCCTTAAAAATAAATGAAACCCCATAATTAAAAAAAAAGGCGGATAAGGGGGGAGGAAACATAACCCATGAAAAAAAAATTTTTATTTAGAGAAAACACCGAATCAAATTTAAAGATGAAAAGAGTCTATACTAAGTTAGAATATGATCCTAAATGAACAATTTAAAAAAAACTAATTCAGAATGTTTTTGGGGAAGCATTAGAACTATGTTTTATAATAAAAAAAAGGGTAGCAATTTTATTTTGTGAATTTATCCCCAAGTCCCAAAATAACTTTTTCCCTTTCCACCGAAAAAACATTAAAATTTTTCATTACCCCCTTGTGCCCGGGTAGTCCCCGGGGAAAAAAAAATTTAAACCTTTTAAGCCATTAGCTCCCAATATTGACAACTTTCTAAAAGGGAAATTTTGAAAAAACTACCCGGGGGGATGTTTTTAAAGAAACCAGTGGGTTTTTTTCAGGAAAAAAATTGGGAAAACCTAGAAATTTTTGAATTTGAAAAACTATTTTTTTTCACTTTGGATATTAAAAAACTTTATACTTTATTCCACAGGGATGAGGGGAAAACAAACTGTAAGAGGGAAAAAATTTTGGGGGATAGCCCTTTTTGTAAAACAACAAATTTTGCCCTTTTTAATGCAAATACTTGGGTATCGTTCTGTCTAAAAATTATTTTAGAAATTTTGGGAGAGGACTACTACCTTTCCCCCAAAAAGGGGAAAATAGGAAAGGGAAACGCCAGCCGCACCTAAAATTTCGCTAATATTTACATGTCAAATTTAAGAAAAAAAAATTGTTTTAAAACTTTTTGGAAAGGGCCGTTCCATGTCGGGGGTTTTTGGCTGCCCATATGTGGACCAAAAGTCTTCTTTGTGTGGAAAAGGATCGGAGGAAAACCCTTAATTAAATTTCTTTGAATACCTTAACTTGTGTCATCCATCTTTACAAATTTCCCCTTACTAAAAAAAAGGGGGAAAATAGGGAAAATTTTTGGAAAGTAGAAAAAAGGAAAAATAGAAATCATTTGCAAAAACATTATACAGGAAAACTAAACGAAAAAATAACCCGTTACCCAAAAACGAGTTTCCCCTTCACCACAAAATTTTTAAAGGGGATACCAAAGAGTCCCAAATTTTTTTTCCCATAAGCAGAAAAAATGTACGGATATGAAGAAAAATTAAAAAAAATGCTAGTGATATGATTTTACAAAATTTTTCCCGAAAGGATATAAAAGAAAACAACTTAAAATATTGAGTGGGAGTTTTCTAAAATGAAAGACAAGAAATTTTAGGAAAAAAAAAAATTAAAAAATAAGCAAGACAAAAAAAAATTCCTATTTAAATTTTTACATATGATAGCCATTTTAGAAAGGGTTAAAAAAACGTTTTTAAAAAAAGGTGGAAGTTTTGCAAAAGGATCCCCAAATTGGTTTTTATTTTTGGGAAAACCTCCAAAATTTGGGATTTTTTAAAAAAAGGTTTAAAAATATTGGTAAAACCAAAAATTATTTGAGCGGACCTTTATTAATTTAAAACTGCTAAAAAAAAACAGAGATTAAAGGGAAATTTTTTCAGACAGGTACTTTTCCCCCGGCCCCGTTCCCTTTCCCAAAACTGGACAGGTATCATTTAAAAGGGGCCCTTTAAAATCAAAGCATCCATTTAGGGGGGCCCCGGGGTAGGGAAAATTTGGGGTTATCATACAAAGGGATTTTTTAAAAAATTTAATCAAATTTAAAAAAAATGCCCTTTGGTATTATATAAATTGGCAAAAACGTCAGTAAAAAATTTAAAAAAAGAATTTAAAGAACATAAAATTTAAAAAATTTGAAGGTAAAAAAAGAATGGGAGGTTTGGGTTTCCCCCTGATTTAAAAAGGGCAATTTAAAAAAAAAACAAAAAAGATGTTTTAAAAAAAATGGAAAAGCCATTAGCTAAAATTTTTTTTGAACAAAAAAATAATTCTGTGACCTTTAAATGGGGGAAAGGTTGTTTAACAAAAAATATGGAAAAAGAGAATCTCAGAAATTTCATTTAAAAATCCCCCCCCCCCCCCCCCCCTTCAGCGAGAAGGTTTTTCTGGGTCTTAACACTCCCATTCACTCCCGCCCCAAAGGGCTGAATGGGAAATGTAAATTTTTAAAGTATTTTTATGACTTTATGTTTAGGAGCTAATGTGTATTTTATTATATTAGAAATAAAGAGTAATCCAAAAGCTGGACAGGAAATAAAAGTATAAAAAGAAGACACACCTTGTATTCGTTATGCTTGAGAAAGGGGAGGGGCCCGGGAAAAGTCGCATCAGAGAAACATAGCACCCAAACCCCCAAACACCCTCACAGCAGCGGGTGAAAGTTGTCTTTGCAAAACTCTGCCAGTGCAAATAAAAAGCACTTGGGCATTTCAGTGTGAAGATTACTTTGGATCACTCCCCGGATGGAGAACATATAGCCGCGTTATCACTTTTTAGTTGCTTATTTTCTTGAAGCAAAAGGCAATTTACCCGAAGGGAATTGTACTTTTTGATATTTTTTAAAAAATTGTTTACTTTTTTGTAGACACAGATTGAAGTGTTGTAAAGGAGTATCCCTTCTTTCGGACAGGTCCCAAACCCCTTTTGCAAAGTCTAAAAAAACAATATCCCCAGCTCCCCCGGGCTTTTCCAAACCTTTTTACTCACCTCTTCAAAAAAAGCAGTCAGATTGGTTGAAAACCCTTGTCCTTGAAAAAAACCTTGGGGCCCAATACTTATAATATTTTTTTTCCCTTCCCAACATATTCATGTATATAGTTCCTTGTGGCCCCTCAAATTTTTTTCCCACAACAATGTTTAAAACCCTAGGGTCTAAAAATTACCTGGGCAAGTTTTGGGAGCCTTTTTTAAGATGGGAAATGCTTTGGGCGCCAGTCCCCTTTGGCACTATACAGTCCCCAGAAATCTCAAATATCTTTATACAGGGCACACCGACCCCCAAAAGTGCCCTCTTTAAAAACTTTTGGGTGTATGCAACAGGGCCTGAAGCCTTTTTTCAAAATTAAGCTTATTTAACTTGGTTTGGGGCCCATTTGTTGGCCAATAAATTATAGAAAATGATGTTTAAAAACAGTACTGGCATCCCCTTATCAAACCGGGGCCCGCACCCCATAAACCTCCCTTTTCTCTTTTTTAGTATATACTGAGCTGAAAAAACCTATTTAGTACCCTGCCTTTTTCCTGGTCCCCAGTGCCCAAAGCCCCCAAATTTTACATTTTTTTTAAGGGTATACATTTTTCCAAAACTGTTTTGGTCTAAAGATTTTTCATGTTCCCTATAGAAACCAATCAGAGGCCCCTTTTTTTTTTCAGAGCACAAATAAAAATTTAAAGGGGGAAACTTTTTTTTGGGTTTTTTATGGGCAACAAAAAAAGTTTTTAGCCCAAGACAGTTTTCATACATTGGACTAAATGTTTTTCCCCTCCCGCTCTGTGTTTTTTTTTCCTCCAGTTTTAAAAAAAATTGAATTTTTATTGTGGCCCGGCTGTTTACCTAAAAATTTTCAGAAACATTGACACCCCCAAAAATTTCCCTTCTTTTTTAAAAATTAACCGGGATCCAATAAAGCACCCATTTTTTGGGGGATCCTTCACAAACTCCCCCAAAAAATTTAAATTCCTCTAACAGAGGGGGCCTTTCCCCTTCCCCTTTTTCATTTGATGCAAAACCCGGGGACCCCAGTAAAATGCCTGGGAAATTTAAAGTCCCCATTTTTTAAACACTGTACCTCCCTTTGGGGCCCCTTTCCCATTTGATTATGTATCGGGTTCTTCTATCTCCTCGGGAAATTTTTTCGGGGGTCTATAGATTTGGCAAAAATTTTTTTCTGCATTAACCCCACCTTGTGTTTCCCCCAATGTTTCCACATCTTCACCTTTCTTCACTTTTTTGGCCTTTTTTCCCCCTTTGCCTTAAAATCACTCCTCACATATAGACACACTCCTCCTTCCTTTTTGTTAGTCCTTCCTAATTAAAAAAAAAACCCTTGAAGGTTGACAGTCCAACCCACGAGGAGCCCCAGCCATGTTTCGCAAAAAAAAACCCCCCAAAATCTGCTCCTCTAAAACTAGCGTTTTCAAGCCCCCCTAAATTTTTTTTCCCAAGACTTATTTCTTTTTGTAAATAACCCATTTTTTTTTTCCCTTTCCCTTTTTTTTCACTTTCCAAAACGGTTTGGGGTTAATTAACACTTTTAGAGGGCAGGGGATCATAATGACCCGTTCAGTAGAAAATAGGGGATTAAACGTTCCCCTTTCAGCTGACGGCAGGGGAATTATTCCCCTCCTTGGGTAGATGGCATGAAATTAACATTACCCCTTTTAGTAGCCCAATTAAATTAAAAATACAACTTATAAGGGCATAGAGGCATAGATTACATGAGATATTGTGGGCCCTTATATTTTAAATTTGCTTGTTTTACAGCAAAAGGATCTCCTTTCCACTTGTCTTTTCATCCCCCATGATCCACTTCTCCCCTTTGACGATATAGTCTGCCCACTCTCAAACCTATCTACCTAAATTTTCTAGATTGTCCTCCCTCACCCCCTATTTTAAAACTTCCGCACCCTTTCTAAAATTTCCCTTTTCCCAGAACAGACTTTCCCTTCCCTTTCAAAACAACATAAAAAAATGGGGCCCAAAAAATACAAAAACCCCAATTTTAAAAAATACTAAAAAAACCAAAAAAAAAAAACCCAAAGTAAAAAAATTATAATTTTTATTGAAATTTAAAAAAAAAATTCCCAAAAACAACAAAATAATCAAAAAAAAATAATAAAAGAATCAAACCCACCTAACAAAAAAATTACCACCCTCCAAAAAAAAAAAAAACGGTTAATAACCCCAAAAATAACTAAGCTAAAGTATTTCCCAAAAGGTTAATATAAGTATGACCACAATGCATATTTAAGCCAACAAGTCAACCCGTGTATGGAGGGGGGAAGCCAACCCGCCGCGCTTTTGGGTTTAAAACGCTTCCTAAAGGGAAAAAAACCCCTTCCATTCAGTTGAAATTTTCTGCAGAAAACAGATTGCCCCCCAATAAAAAATAAGCCACGATCTATAAACCCAAACCCCTTTGTCCTACACCAAAAGGACTTCACCCTGCATTTAACTCCCTGAGCCCCCCTTGTCCTCCTGAGTAGGGGTTTATGGCACAGGCAGTATTTCCCGGAGAACACAACTTGGGGATTCCTTTTCCCCTTTAGTTTTTTAGCCTAGTTCTTTAAAAATTTTTCTTTAGGATCCTCCACCACATGTATTCTGTTCCCTTGGGGCCAAAAGGGGCCCCGACAGCTGATTATCGCCCGCCCCCCCCCAGTAATTTATCCACCCATTCTACCACATGCCGAAAAAAGGGGCCAAGGAGAAAAGCCAAAAAACCAAATTTTTTGAGGTGGCCTGGCGGAAAAAATATTTTTATCCGTCTTCCTGGGAAAATAGAATCCCCTTTAAAAATATTTAAACCCGCTTTTTTCCCACCTACTCTCAAAACCCCCCCCAATACTAGTTGGGTGCTCTTGCGGCTACAAAAAACGGGGAGTGCCACTAGGGCCCCCATTTCTGAGGGCTGATTCCCCGCATTTTTTTACCCAACCTTTTGGGAATTTTTTCCTTGGGAAACTCAGGGGGAGAAGTTTTGGGTTTCCCCCTTTTTTGGGATCTCTACAATTTTCCCCAAAATTCATTAACCCCCGCTACACGGCTAACCTGCTCATCCCAAAACCCCGCTCAACATTTACCCACTTAAAAATGTTTTTAGCAGTGAGAAACAAAAATCCTCTCTTCATTTTCAAAGCCCTCATGTTTCATTTGCTCCTCTTTGATCTAAAATGCGAGCAAACCCGGTTGCAAACATACTCACATTGCCACAGCAGTATTCACCCTGGACCCCTTGCTCCATTTGTAATTTAAAAATGGCCCGATTGTGCAAATGTGAGAATTTCCAGGATTAATTTCAAATATCCTGGTGCAACAGAAAAGAATAAAAAAAAAAAGTTTAAATTTTGATTAAGTATTAAATAAATTAATTTTTTAGTTACCCGTTTTTTTTTTTTTTTTTGAGGTTTTTTTTTTTTAAAGTTTGGGTAAAAAGGGGAAAATAAATTTTTCCCTGCATTTGGGGGGGTAAAAATTTTGGGGCTGTGGGGGGATAGGTTTGGGGGCAGTCCCAAAAAACAAGGGGGAAAAAGAAATCAAAAAAAAGGGTTAATAAGGGGAAATTTTCAAAATAAATGGAAAAGAATACTTTTTAAAGATTTACAGGGTCTTGGGAAATTGAATTTGGGAAATAGAAATGTGAGGGGGGAAATGATGAAAGTTTAAATGATGAAGAAGGAATTTGTTATTAAGTGATGGAGGAAAACCTCATATATGGTGTAATGCTTTTACTCACATTTTGAAGCCCTCTTTTGGGCCGTCCCCGGGTCAAATTTAGCTCACCATTTGGGGAAACGCCGTCCTTGGTTTGAACAATTGGCACCAGAATTTCACTACAAACACAGAACTTTTTTTGTTTTTAAGTGCCTCAGCCAAATTTTTTTCTCATGAACTGAATTACAGCAATCCAAAAAAAGCAAAACAAAAAAATAAGGCCCCCTGGCTACTTCCAAAAACAGAAAAAGAGACCCCCCTTTTACTTGTGGTTGTTTTCCATTTGAGAAAGGGGGGGAATTTCTCAAAAATTCCCATTCATATCTATGCCGAAATTTTCCCACAAAATTAGTTTCGGTCCGAAATTTTCTTCGGGGTTAATCGTTTTTAAAAAAAAGCTTTTTCCCGGCTTCACAGAGCCCCGAAGGGGGCTGTTGAATGTTTTCCATTTCTTAAAATGCAGAGGGGGGGGGTTGGTTTGGCTTCATACAATGTTTTTGTTTTAGTATGACAAGCAGATGACTTTCCCCCGCTCTTAGAAAACGTTAAATATAAAAATTCCCCGGGAAATTTAAGGGGCAAAAAAGACCCAAAAAAATGAAGGGGGGATGTTTTGCCTGATAAAGTTTTGGCATTGACAGCTGGAAAAAAAAAAAAAGCTGAGGGCTCAGGTGGCAACACTTGGGCAGAAATGTGGAGGTGATGGCGGGGAGCCCCAAGGCCCGTTTAGGTCAGAGAGTTTCCAATGACATTCTGGAGGGGTTGGGGGGGAAAAACCCGGGGGGGTAAAAAAAACCCCCAGAGTGGCATAATGAACAGTGTGTAGGGGGACAGCAGCAGCCACAGCAGCCCGAAAGAGGTCAGACAGTGGGGAAAAATTTAATTTTTGGAGGTGGCAAAAAGGGGGAAAGGCCCCAAAAAGTTGGACAATGGGCACCCGTTTTGGAGGGCACGGCACAGCCCAAGCAGCAGCATGAGGTCAGGGAGTGGCACAATGAAAATTCTGGATGGGGAAAAACAGTTTGTGGCCACAGAGTGGCACAATGACAGAGAGTGGAAGTGAACCAGCAACAGCATGAGGTCAGAGAGGGGGGCAACCCGACCAGTGTGGAGGGTTTCCGCAGCACCACAGTACAGCATGAGGTCAGACAGTGGGACAATGGGCATTCTGGAAAGGGGGCAGAAACAGGAGTAGGGGGCACAGGGGTGGGACAATGACACGTGTGGAGGTTACGGCAAACGCCCCAGCGCAGCTGAGGGCAAAACAGTGGACAATTGGGCATTCTGGAGGAGGCAAAAAAAAGGATTTGGCCCCCCAGCGTTTGGCACAATGACACGGGATAGGGTGACGGCGGAGCAACAGCATGAGGTCAGACAGTGGCACAATGACAGAGTTGTAGGGATGGCAACCCCCACGCAGCAGATGATCAGGAGTGGCCCCAATGGGCACAGTGTGGGAGGTCACGGGAAACAGCCACCCAGCAGCATGAGGTCAGACAGTGGGACAATGACAAATTCTGGGGGGGTTTGGGAAAACATAGTTTGGCCCCCAGAGTGGCACAAAGACGAGAGTGGAGGGGGACGGGAGCAACGCATGAGGTCAGAGAAATTTGGGACAATGGGCCCCAGTGTGGAAGTCACAGTTTTCCAAACAAAAAGCTGCAGCAAACAAAGAGGTAAAAAGAGGGCACAATGACAGAGTTTTGGGGGTGGGTGGCCCCTTTTCCCGTTTCCCCGGGGAAAGATGGTGGTAGGCAGGGGGAGAGACTGGCAGCAGATGTTTTGGCATCAGGGGGGTTTGGCCCGGGATCAGAATAGTGGCTGGGCAGGGAGTTTGAAAGGCAGACTCTTTACTCAAAGTTTTGGGGGAGGGGTCATGGCTGATTAAAACTGAGGCCTAAAGGGATTGGCTGTGGAAAAACCCAGCCCATCCATCTTGATTCATTTTTCACAAAAGTTTTGGTCCTTCCCCATTTCCCGTGGGGCAAGCGGGTTCTCCTTTGAGGTAACGATGGCCCCCCCGCACCCGAACCGACTTTTGATGCCACATACTGGGGGGCGGACAGGTTTTTTCACTGCAAACCCCGGGGAAGTTGCGGGCCCCAAAAATTTCCCTTTTGGGTGCCCAGGAATCCAGCGGAAAAAATTTTAACTGGAAAAGGCAGAGTTTCTGTCCAAGTAGGCCCCCAAACCCGTTGGGTTTAGGGTCTGCTCCGGCCCGCTGCTGCTGGCGACTGCCTCCTCACTAGGGGGTGAAGGAAGTCTCATCATTTAAATTTCCCGCTTAGGGGCTGGGTGTTTGGGGTTTGGTTTCTGCTCCCAAACCCCCCCCCTTCCCCCAGCAGCCACGGCAGTTTACATTGAAGCCCGAATAACCCCCCCTTCGACCTGTCAAGGGGGGGATGAAGCTTTCACATAAAGCACAAAAAAACGATGGGTTTTGAACAAAAACCCGTGGACTAACCTGATGTTGCCGTAATGAATATAGGGTGACTCCTTTTTGAGGCCCGATACTTGGCTGCACGGAATCCAAAGACAGCCTCCGGAAACCCCAAAGGCCCGTGCAACAAAACAGGCTTTTTTTTCCAAAAAAAGCGAATCCCGATCCAGGGTTTTCGGTGATAGCAAAAAAGTTTTATTCACAATAATTACATAGATGGCAAAAGGGGACACAAGTGGCGATAGCCACCTCTTGGGCGACGCGTTTCGGGCTAGCTTTTCCTTATTCACTGCCTCAAGAGTTTGTATGTGCTACCTGGTTTAAAAAGCCCGATGGAGTGAAGCTTTTTCCAAAAGGGCCTGGGAACTTTCCATTAAACCCCCTCCTGGCTACTTTCCCATCAGTTTGCCCTATAATTTTTCCCTTAATTTATGAAAATTCCATTAAAAATTTTAAAAAAAACCCATGCAAAAAACGTTGTACATAAAAATTGATTATAAAAAAAATAAATTTTGGAATTAAAAACCTTTCCCCTTTACACCTTTTTACTTGGACTTAGCCCAGCGGGCTATAGGGTTAAAATTTAAATTAGGGGGGCAAAAATAAATGGGTGCTTTTAATAAATCTAGCCCTCTTGGATTTTTATGTCAGCACAGAAATTTTGTAAAAAAATTTTCTTATATCTATGGAAATTGAATATATATAAAATTTATAGGGGAGATTTTTTGGGCTTAGTAGGGAAAACCGGGGCCAAGGATTATGGGTTTAAAATATTTTTAATTGAAATTTAAAATTATATAAAATTAAATTTTTAAAATATAAAAGGGAAGATTTTGGGTCGAAAGTTAAGTCCAGGGGGGAAATTTTGGCCCATTTAATTCAAATTTATACAAAATCTTCTTTTTAATTCTTCCCTGTTGTTCCCAATTCCCTCCTCTACTAGGACCCCCTTTCTCTTTCAATCCCCCAAAACACCCGTAAGGGGGCTTTTGGGAACCTGCATGTACACCCAACAAAATTTGTGGGGCCCCCGAATTGTGCCATGTGCACTTCTTAGGCAGATAGGTTTTTCGTATAAACGAAGTTTTAACTTGGTTGAAACTACAAACCCTACTTTGATTTTTTTCACATTCGGGACATATGGAATAAAACCAAATGGGGGAGTATTAAAATTTCCCTTTTAAAATTTTTGTTATTTTGAAACCCCTTTTTGGGTTT
Organism: Phyllomedusa bahiana; assembly: GCA_025379985.1. Lineage (NCBI taxonomy): Eukaryota > Metazoa > Chordata > Amphibia > Anura > Hylidae > Phyllomedusa > Phyllomedusa bahiana. Next base: position 12,305 of record JAODAL010039486.1, on the reverse strand, counting down.
TGGGGGGTTTTATTTTATTTAAAATTTCCCTTGTGTTTTTTGTTTTAAATTTTAACATTTGCATTTTTATCTGGGCACACGGATAAAAACCCTGTGTGATTTAAACCATGTTTTTTTTCCCGGGTTTTAAAAAAAACTCATTTTTAAAGGATACTTGATTGCAAGGTTTTATTTCTTTTGGGGTTACACATTTTTTATCCCTGTTCTAATTTTTCCGTAAAAATGGGCCCTTTTTTAAGATTTTGTGTTTCTATGGAATTTTTTTTTTTAAACCCTTTTGATTTTGTTTAAATTTTCAGAACTGTATGGGGTAGAGGAAAAACAAAATTTTTTGGGTTTTTTCTTTTTCTTTTTTTTCCCTCTTCCCTTTTTTACTGTTTAAACATTTGTTCTTGTGTTTTTGTTTTTAAAAAGTTTAGTAACTTTTTCAAGTTGTTCTTTTTTGTACCCTTTTTTTCTTAATCTTTTCATTGTTTTTCTTGTTCCCTTGATGAAAATCTGAATATCTTTGTGGTCTCTTAGCTCGTAAAATGTTTTTCCCATGGGTATACCCTTGAAGGGTTTAACTTTTTGAAGGGCCCAAAGCTATTTGTCTGAGAATTGAAATTTCCATTTATTGGGTTTTCCTGTATAATTTCTTTAATGTTTGTCTTGGTTATGGGCCCCCCCAATTAATTCCAAATCCAAAAAAGGGAAAGGAATTATGCTGTTCCCATATGGGGTGAATTTGAAAATTACATGGTTTTTTCTTAAAATAAGTTTTTAAATTTCCCGGGTTTTGGCTTTATTTGCTCCCCTTAAAAATTTGGCAGGTCGTTTTTAATTAAGCCCCATACCATAGCGATCTTGTTCAAATGGTTTATGGTGCTGAAAGATGAAAAAATGCTCCCCCCATGCCATATATAAATTCGTATGGAGGGGGTTAAAGTTGCTCCATGGGGGCTCCTGTGCTTAAAATTTATATTTCCCATCAAATTGGAAGAAATTTGGTTTGTCAAAAAGGAAGTCTTTTCAAATCTAGTATAAATGGGCTGTAGTTCTTCATGTATTTATATATTGTTTGAGATAAAAAAACTTTTGGCCGTTTTAATAGTTTTATGGGGAAATTGTTGGAGTACAGGCTATTTAACATCCAAACTTACCCAAATTGTAATTTTGGAAGACCGGGAAAAAAGTTTTTAGGGGTTTTTGAGGACCGGGGGGGAAAATGCCCCAAAAAGGAATTTCCTGGTGTTCTTTTTCCCCAAAGGTTAAAGGGTTTTGGTCGACCCACGTATTTAAATTTTTTTCCAACTTTTGTTGGGTTTCCCCTGATATTTTTGGGGCACGGGGGTCAGGGGGGAATGCTTTTTTAGGGAGTTTAGGTCCCCAAATAAAAAAGGGGGGGTGGTGGGGGGGGTTTTTTTTAATTTTCCCAAGAACTTTCTTTTTTTTGTTGTTTTTGATTCTTTTTTTTCCCCTCTTTCCTTTAAATTTTTGAAAAATTTAAATTTCTGTATCTCCCCTGATGGGGTCTTTTGATTTTAAAATCTTTTATGTTTTTGGTATTTTTTAATATTTCTTGTACTTGCTTTAAATATAGTTTGGGTTGCCCAAAAAACCAAAAATACTTTTTTCCTTTATCAGCTTTTTTTATTTTTAAAGATTTTTATTGTTTTTAAAAATCTTTTTAAAGTTTTTAAAAAACTATTTTTCTGACATTTTATAGTGTTTGGTGTTTATTTTGTTTGTTTTTTAAATTTTTTTAAATCCCCTTTCCAAAATTTTTGGGAAAATATCTCCATGGCCTCCCATTGGGTTTTGAGAGGGAAAAAAAGAGGGGGATTGGTTAGAGTGGGGTTGTATTTTTTTAAAACATTTACTTTTTTTGTTTTCTTCTAACCTTCTAGATCTTGTAAGTTTTTTTAGAAAACTGTTTTTCCCCTGAAATTTAAACCCCTGGTAATCCTTTTTTTTAATCTTTAGGGAACATTACCCTTTAGGGGGACTCAGAAAATTATTTTGGGGTTCCTGATCTTATGTAAAAATTTGTTTTTGACAGTTAATAAAAAAAAAAAACCCGGGTTAATGCCAAGATGGGTTCTTGAATAGAGGGGAAACCTGTTGTGGAAAAAAAATTTCAGGCCCTTTAATTTAAATAAATTTGCAGTTGCTTTGTTGTTAAAAATAGTGGGGGTTAAATTTTATGCAAACCATTTTAGTCGTTGTTTGTTTTTCCCATTTTTAAACTTATTTTTTCCGTGTATTTTCTTGGGGTTGTTGTTTTTTTCCCGATTTTTTTTCTGCCTCCCCGTTTTTTTGAAGCACGTGATCGACCTTTTGCTTGCTCTTGTATTTGTGATCTGTCCATCACTGAATTATCTGAGTCCGATGTTCCTACGTCAGTATGTTCTATATCTGAAAAACTCACTTCCTTTTTTGAACGATAGGATTTGCCTTGGGAACGTAATATGGATCTTGGTCTGTGTGTTACTTCTTTCTTCCAAGTATAAACTCTTTTAAGATCGTAATCTTCCTGATCTCTTTTGTATTTGGTTTTTTTAATTTCCATAATATGTGCTTCCATCTCGGCAAGGTTTTTATTTAATCTATCTTGTAATTTCTCATAATCCTTATGTTCAATATGTTCTTGTAATTTAATCTTAATTTCTTGAAGTTCAATGTCCACCTCTTCTAATTTAGTAGTTTCAAAGTCCACTATTAATTTTATAAGATTTAAGGAGCAATCAGTCAGCAACTGGTTCCATTTGTGGATGAATGAGTCGGGATAAACAAACGTCGGATTTTTTCTGATTCGTAGGCCTCGTGGGATAATTCCTTTCTCTAGATAAGTGTTGAGGGAATTTCTATCCCACCATAGTTTAAGTTCTTGGCCCTGAATTTTCTCTAGCACATACAAACATACAAACTCTTGAGGCAGTGAATAAGGGCAAGCTAGCCCGAAACGCGTCGCCCAGAGAGGTGGCTATCGCCACTTGTGTCCCCTGTGCCATCTATGTAATTATTGTTGAATAAAACTTTTTTGCTATTCACCGATACACCTGAATGCTGGATTCGCTTTCTTGGAAACAAGCCTGTTTTGATGCTGCACATAGGCAGCGGCCAACTGACTATGGAGGATTTCCCTATAGTATTTGAGTTTGTCCTCCCTCTCAGCAGCTGGGAAAAAGGCTCCCATTTTGGACCGGTAGTGAGGGTCCAAAAGGGTGGAGAGCCAGAAGTCATCTCTCTGCCGGATGCTGACTATTCAGCTGTCACTAGCCAGGCAAATCAGCATGCTGCGGGCCATCTGCATGAGTGACTCCGAGGGGCTCCCTGCCTCCATCTCCACTGTATACTGCCATGGTGCTTTCGGGTCGTCTGCCTCGTCTTCCTCATCTCCTCCATCTACCCTCCAGTGCTCCTGCTCCTCCTATTTTGTCACCGGGGTAGAAAATCCACTCTTTTACCAGACAATGCTTCTGCCCAATGTCCTCCCCTCCTCCTCCATTTAAATCCCACCGGACTATGGGGCTGCGAGGAGTGCCATGTCCCCAATCCCCCTGCCCAGACGATTTTTCAGCTCTGTTCCAGGACAAAAGCAGTGAAAATGACTTTTTATTCACCCCGTTGTCCGGCGAGACAAATAATTCCCCTCCTCGAATGGCCTCAACAAATGGGCAGGTGTCATGCATGGCTGCCAGTGATATCAAAGTTACACAGGGGAGTACTCCTGTCGCCTGGATCCAAAAAATCGTTAATGGTTTTCTCTTTTCATACAGTGGTCCAACATGTCAGGTTGGAATTCCAAGGGGTGGAAACCGCATATCAGAGTGTGTTGGGGGAGGCCGTTCTGCTGCGCAACTCAGGAGAGTTTTCTGGTTTTGTAGGAATGGAGAAGTGCTTAACATTTTCCCTGGCCTTTTTCGAATCTCTAAAGATTGGGGGAAGACTTCAGGAACTTTTCACAAACCAAATTTGAAAATTTGGGCCCCTGCAGGGCGCGGACCATCCCCCCTGGGTGCAGCGCGGAACCATGTTCCTCCCATTGTCCTCCCCATGGCTGATTTCTTTTGGGCGCGGAGAAAGCCACCTCGATTTTTGCTGCAGACGGGAGCTTTTTCCTCCCTTGGACTTCGTTCGCCGAGGCAAGCCAGGGTAGAATGATGCCCCGCTGGTCCTACTGTAAGTGGGTGATTGTTTGGGCGAGCAAGAAATTAATCATAATTAGACAGAATTTATAAAAAAGAAAGGTTTTTATTACATAAATAGAATAAATAGAATGATTTAGCTGCTTTATAGAGTTAGTCGACAAGGTGAGACGGGGTGTGGGTATGAATGTCCCCCCGAATCCACGTTGACACAGAAAGGAGGGGTTGGGGGCGGGGCCCAAATCCCCCACCCGAAGCTTGTTTAAATGACAAAGCACGTCTTTTTTAAACTAGTAAGAGGTCTCCCTTTACGCGCAGAATGCCCAAACATGGCTCTCTTATGTTTTTGTCTAGTCATTTTTACCACAGAGACTTCTTAATAACTACATCCATACAGGGGGAAGATATGAGAATAGCTGTGTTTGTAATATTTTCAGCTTTTGTGGGGTACAGTGGGGGAGAAATTTTGAGCAGTAAAAGGGGGTCTAAAGGGTCAAACACTGTGAAAGAAAATAGCCCCTTGGATGACAGCTGTAGCTGCAGAAATAACAGGATCTATCAGATTTTGATCCCTTTATACATGATACATTTTCATATAATTTTTAAAAGACACACTGTATAATATAAACCCTATTACACTCCCCCCCTTGTCTTATAGTGTGATCAAAAAGTTATATCATTTTTATTAAACATAGATTATCTTAGTACCAATTTTATGATCATTGCTATATTTTCAGTTGGTCATTACAGAAAAACCACCTCGGCCTTGATTGGGCTGAACAGAAAGGAAACCCATTTGTTGTGTGGGTTTTGACAGTCATTGGGGCTTAAATCTCTCAAAAATTTCTAAACCCCAAAAATTTGGGTCCTGGTGCAGGGAAAAAAGGGGTTTATTGTGCCCAAGTTTTCCCCCGGCGACCCCAAAGAAAGACCCAAGAATGTTCTGTCCCCCCCTTTTAAAACCCCCTGTCTCTATCTTTCCTGTGATGGGACAGGGGTGCAGATGACGATAGTGCAGTTTATTGGGCCCCTTTTCGTGCAGTGTAGCACATCAAACCCGGGAATAGGCCCGGGGTGCAGACTGCGATAAGTGCAGATTATTAGACCCCCTTTTTTTGGGGCAGGCTGGCAATAAAACCGAATCGGGGCCCCCCTTTACATCTTGTCACTTTTGCAACACCCATCAGGGGGGTTGCTTGATTTTTCAGATATCCATAGGGGGGTCGCTTGACTTTTACAGCCTCCATCGGGGGGGGTGTCGCAGACATCCATCAGGTGGGGGACGCTTTGGTTTTTGCAGACCTATCGGGGGGGTGTGCCTTGGCTTTGGCCCCCTCCCAGGGGGGTGTCGCTTGGCTTTTTGCGCCCTCCATAAAGGGGGTGTCGCTTTGTTTTTCAGACCCCCCATCCGATTCTTCAGGCTCATTTACCTCGAAATACAAAAAATGAAAATCTGTAAATAGACTTGACTCTTGAATTACACAGGGGGTTTCCCCATAAATGCAGTTGTAATTATAGTGAGGGGGTGGGCACTTTTTTTGGTCTCAGTAATAAGAAAAAGGGCAGTATCCTTGCGTAGACTTCACCACCCCTTTAATGAATGTCACAGGAAAAAAATATCACACTTGTTTTCTGTCAATCATGTCAACCCATTTAAAAACTGTGCCCCATTGGCCTTTGGGGTTTTTTTGCCCTAGCAAGAAAAATCTAATTGTGGAAAAGTCATTACAAGACCTTATTTTGGCATTGGAAAAAAAACAAAACCTTCTTCTGTCAAAGTGTTTACATCATAGTAAAATCATTGATACATATAAAATGTTATAACCATATATGCAAAACATAAGTTTAAAAAACCTTTTTATCCCAAAATTTTTTTATCGGGTTTTTCCCCCCTGTTCTCATTTGTGAAAATGCATGTGTTAAACATAATTCATAATTTTGTAACATTACCTTTTCAAAAATAACCCAGTAATGTTCCCTATTTTTTGCATATCAATTATTGTAAACCCAAGATAGGAAACTTTTCCTCCCCAGTTTTCTTTAATAAAACCCCTTAATATTTTTTCCTATATCCAAAAATTTTCCTACTTCACCCTGGATATTTTTAAAACCTTTAAATTTTCCCCAGAGAGTGCTCACACACCTTGCTTTAACCACTTCCCCTCGTCAATCAACCGGTTCATTCACTTTCCTGTAATTTTATATGGGTTTTTTTCAAGTGTTGTATATTTTATTTTTAAAAAACCCCAAGAATATTTTTATATGATTTTCATTTCTGAAGAGCAAAGGGCCTTTTCTTTATATAGACAGATTTTTAACATACAAAAAAGTTTTAAAACATACAATAGGAACACTTGTGCTTATCCCTTTATAATTAGCATTCCAGAGGTCGACGGGTCAATCCCCTGGTGCTTCTCCCATGCCCAGGCACAGAAAGTTTAGGACGGCTTCTGTTTTAATTGTAAGTAATTTTTTTATTTTATCTTAAATTCATTGCTGTTGGTTAGTTAACATGCAAGATTACCATTTACATTCCCTGCATTTGATATCCCCAGAATTTATATATACTTGGATTTTAAAAATCAGGCTGATGTGTTTTATTTTCTGTACAGCGTTTCTCACAAGGCATTTTTTGAAATTTTCTCCATGTGAACATTTTTAACACGGCCCCACGCTTTAAAAAACTATATTTTCCTTATTTTTTAAATGGAACCCCCAACACAGCTGACAACTACTTTAATGTCAGAAGAAAAAAACCCCCCCCAGGGGGTTTACAGGCCCACAAAAAAACTGGACATCCTAGTTTATAGGAAAATAGCCATTCAACAAGCATGAAAAAAAAAACCCCATCGGGAAAACCCCCTTACGGGGGGAGGAAATAGGGAAAAACCCCCATCATTTCCTGAACCCCCCAAATGGCCCCAAAATATACAAGTCCTTCGAAACCACACAACATTATCCCCATGATTACATTTGACTAAAAAAAATTAAATTCCTGCCCCAAAATTCTGCATTATTTTCATTTTCACCCGATTTTAGCGCTAAAATAATATCACAAATATTGTGCACAAAAAAAAATTATTTTTTTTCCCCACAAGATAAAAAGAAGGTTTTTTTACACCCCCCCCCCCCCCAGATATTAAAAAAAGGAAAATAGATATTTGACAGCACCCTTTCGGCTAAAAAAGACAACTTATCAAAATATTAAAGGGGAAAAAAAAAAAACTTAAAAGTGACTTAAAATGTCAAAATAGTCAATTTTTGCTGTAACCCCAAATTTAAAAAGGTTTTTCCCTTAAAATAAAAAAACTTATAAACCATAAACCAAAAAAAATTTTTAAAAAATTCTTTTTAAAATTTTAACACAAATTACTATATACCTAAAACAAAAATAATAATCCAAAGCCCCCCATTTTTCAAAACAACGACAAACTAACAATTCCCAAAACTTTTAAAAAACCCCATTAAACCTCATCATTAAAAACTTACTTTTTCCTTCTTTTAAAAAACACCTCTCTTTTTCTTTATATTTTATTCCAACTCCCACACCAAACCCAATCCCCCCTTTTTCTTTCCCCCCCCTTTAAAACCAAAAATTACCAACACCAGGTCTTCTCCAAGGGACCAAATACTTGAAAAAAAAAACCTTATTGGTTAAAATAAAACCCCCCAAAAGGGGCCCCCCTTTTTTGGGCATTTTCCCCCAAAATTAACACTCGCTAAGTTTCATTGCTTTTCCCCAAAAAAACAATTGTAATAATTCTTGTGCGCCAATCCCATTTTTTGACAGATTGTAAGCGGGTGATTGTTTGGCAAGAAAAATTTTAAACACAATTTAAAAGGGAAGTATAAAAAATGAAAGGGGTATTACATAAAAAGAAAAAATAAATGATACTTAGCTGCATTTTTTGAGTTAGTACTTACAAGGTGAAAAGGGGCTCCTCGGTACGAATGTACCCCCAATCGCCGATGAAAGAAAGGGGGGGGGGGGTTTCTGGGCGCAGGCCATGCCCCAGCCGAAGCCCTTCTCTTAATGGCAAAGCATCTTTTTTATACTATTAGAGCAGAAGCCAAAACATGGCATCCTTATGTATTTTTTTAGTAGCTTTTCCACAGAGATTCTTTAAATTTTCTATCATCCGTACATGGGGGAAAATATGAGAAAGCTGTGCATTTGTAAAAATAGTTTTGATCGGTACAGTGGGGGGAGAAAGTTAGAGCAGTCAGGGAAGGGTCACCAAAGGCAGACCTGTGAACAGAAATAACCCCATTGGGATGACACTGTAGCTGAGCAAAAACACAGGTTATCAGACTTGATACCATATACAAGATACATATTTCTATATCCATCTTTAAGATACACTGTATAAAATAATCCCATTACACCCACAATGTGGATGATGGAGCAGTACTTTTGGAGGCTGGATGGTGGTGGTGGTGGAGGAGGGGGGCGGACATTGGGCAGGAGCCCCATTTACAAAGTGGAGGAAAAGCGCCCTCTCCTGCCAAGTTGTTGTTTTGCCCGGGCAGAAACATTCACCCAGGGCCGTAAAAGATATTATGGCCCTGACCCCTGTTAAGCCCAGCGTCCGCGCTGCTGCACCTTGGAACAAACCCATAACTCAAGGATGGCCCACCTTCTGTTCTACATATTTTGAAGTGCTGGGTCTGCCTTTTTGGAAAAGAAATTTCGGGGTTGGAACTCTCCCTCACAGCCATTAGTTCTCTGAAGGTCACCATTTGGGGAAAGGGGGGGCTGCAGTACCCCAATTGGGCAGGGGCCGGGCAGCTTCGCACCTTAGGATGGTTGGACCATACTGTTGTCTCTTTGCAATTGCCCCGCGAACGATTTTGGGGCCCCGATAGGGGAGAGGGCATTGGACCGGGTGATGATGGGGAAGAGAAAACGCTCCCCTTTTGCAGAGGGGGGGAGCCTTTACTGGGTGCAATGGCTGCGTGCCCCTGGCGCGCTGCTGTTGCTGCGCGGCAAAGGACCCCCACATCTGAGCCACGTTTCTCCCCGGCCACAAGATGGTGACGCTGCATGTGTTGACCAGGGTCGTGGTGCCAAAATTTTTTTCCCCGGGCCCGCTTCACTTTCTGCCACAGATTCTACATACCATATTAGGCTCCCTGGGGTCTTACAAAGAACTGCCACCCCGCCGGTATCTATTTTTTCCGCCAACGCTCACACTGAGTGATACGCCTCCTGAACCCTGTGCCGCACATCTTGGGCCTGCAAACGGGTTTTTTTTTCCCCGTGGTCGCTTGGCTCCCCACCGCACACTGGCTACCCTGCTGACTCCCCGGCCACAAACCCACTTGCTGACGGGCAAGCTTAAACCTCTTTTCCTGACGATGAAAAAGCCCTTGCCTCACCCGGTCCAAGTGCGGTGGCTACAATATCTATTTTTGTCTTCTCGTCATGCTGTTTCCCCACACGGCTTGGAGCAGAGGCGACCCCCCACAACATGACCCCGCCATCCCACACTATACTTTGCCGCCCACTCAAAAAGCAGGGGGTATTGGGCCCCTTTCTTCGCTGCCCAAATATGCTGACGCCCCCCAAATTTTTCATCCTCGCTATATAGTGGGACTAGCCAGACCCCTAGTAGACTCTGGGTGAGAGAACCGGATGGGACGAGGCAGGTTTTGGGGAAGGGGAGGGCATGACCCCACTCCCGGGCCATGCCAATAAGGGGGTTTTGTCTGGACGTTCCCCCGACTCTCCCCCGGGGGGTCAGATGTCATTGGGGGGAAAATGGATGACCTGGTCAACCCTCAAGAAACCTTGGTTGCTGGTCAGCACACAGCAGCTAGGGTGACAGCGGGGTTGTGGCCACCCGAGTGACCCCCGATGCGACTCCCCTTTCTGTGCTGCGACCTGGGCCCGTCCAGGAATGTTTGTGCCATTCCAGCGGATGAAGAGCCTGCCACCTCTCTGCCCGACATACTGTTTGTTTTTAAAGTACAGACACTGTTTGATGAAGATACTGTATATGATAAATACAACCCCGTATTTGACTCAAAAAAGAACCCGTAAAAAGTTGGGTAACCCTTGGATATAAATTGCGCTCCACACATGGCCAGAAAAAATTGACTTGTATGTGCCGTTTAAAAACACTGTGTACTTTACTGAATTTAAAAGCAAAAACAGGCTTAATTAACCTTCGGATATAAATTATTGCTACAGGCGAAATTGCTTCTTTGGCGGTGAAAAAGAACGTTTATTTTAGTGACCACAACAGCAGAACAATGCTTAATTAAGCCCTGGATTTAAATTGCGCAAAAGCGAGAAAACAAAGTAAAACAGAGGCGGCACGGTCCAAAATGGAGATGACATAAGCAAACACAGTGTCATCCCACTACTCACTGTTTTTGGTTGTTCTACTGGGAGGCACAACACTCTTTAGCGTTTTTAGCATTTTTTCAGAGTCAAAAATCAGCAGCTGCAGAGCCTCTATAAAGCTGCTCAATTGCAGGAGTAACAGGTAAAACAGGCTGGATGGTAACTAGAGATGGGCGAATTGATTCTAACGAAGTGGAATTCGTTTAGAATTTCAGGAAAACTTCGGTTCTGAACGAAGTCGAAGTTTGGGGTAATTCGCGGGAATGAAGTGTGTTTTTGATTGATAAAATGGCTGCGAGCACATGGCGTTACATGTGGTGCGGTGACGTCACAGAAACCCGCCGGTCTCTGATTGGCTTCATCTCTGCACATGTCATGTAGGCTACGTTTTCCCTTCCCCCCAGACTTCTTTGCCCCAGTAATGTCATGTGCTCACAGCCATTTTTTCAATTAAAAACACACTTCATTCCCACGAATTACCCCAAACTTCGACTTCGTTCAGAACCGAAGTTTTCCTGAAATTCTAAACGAATTCCACTTCGTTAGAATCAATTCGCCCATCTCTAATGGGGAGAGGGATAACAAACAGAAGCAGTAAACGGGGATCGTTTTGCAATCGTTTTCCCACTACTTTCTCGATCACTTCTATCACTTTAGCCCAGTAAGGCTGTACTGAAGTTTTCCTGAAATTCTAAACGAATTCCACTTCGTTAGAATCAATTCACCCATCTCTAGTTACCATCCAGCCTGTTTAACCTGTTACTCCTGCAATTGAGCAGCTTTATAGAGGCTCTGCAGCTACTGATTTTTGACTCTGAGGAGCTAAAAACGCTAAAGAGTGTTGTGCCTCCCAGTAGAACAACCAAAAACAGTGAGTAGTGGGATGACACTGTGTTTGCTTATGTCATCTCCATTTTGGATGCATTACACCATAAGAGTGCCGCCTCTATTTTTCTTTTTTTTTCTCGCTTTTAATAGCAAGAGCAATTGTGACATCACAATTGAATTATGGCAATACACACAAAGCCTATTGTGGCATCACAGTTTTTAATGAAGGTAGTAAAGGTAAAGAAAGTAAAGGTGGTAAAGAAGGTAGTAAAAGTAAAAAAAGGTAAAAAGTATTAAAGATAAAGAATGTAAAGACGGTAGTAATAGTAAATAAGGTAGTAAAGCTAAAGGAGGTAAAGAGGGTAAAAAAGATAGTAAAGTTATAAAAGGTAAAGAAGATAAATAATGTAATAAAGGTAAAGAAATAAAATAGGATAATTAAGGTAGTAAAAGAAAAGAAGCAAAATAAGGTAAAGATGGAGAAGAAGGGAAAGACAAGTTAAGATGGGTAATAGAGTTGGAGCCAGTTCTGCATGTTCCGGAATATTCTCTCCATAGATGTGATGTGTTCTCTCATTTCAGGCTCGCTGTTTAGGGTACGCTGAAGAGAGTTAAATCTTGACAAAGCTTGTTCCCGGTTATTTGGGAGTCTTACTCTGGAAGCTCGGAAGGGTAATGGAGAAACCAGTGATCGGTTTCATCCTTAGCGAACTCACTGTCCATTATCTTGAGGAATTCTCTCTCTTCTACTGACAAGGCTTCTTTATTGTCATCCTTAGTTGTGAGAAACAATGATCACACAGGAATGACAGCAAACGCGGAGGGAATGATTTCAGGCATCTGTATGAGGTCTGGGAGTTCTCTTTTTACCTCATAGTGATGAGGATATGGCTTGATGTAAGTTGTGCGTCCGTCTCCTTGCACGTAATCTTAAAGGGGGTCAATTCCTGATTGATCCAAAACATACATTTCCTATGACACCCATCCAATCTGTCTTT
>JAODAL010039485.1:0-37957 GCA_025379985.1 Phyllomedusa bahiana | reverse complement strand
GGGGCGGGGGGGTCCCGCTATTTGGGGCCCCCTCCCGCCCCCCCCCGGGGGATTGGATTCCTCCCCCGCCCCAGCGGCGGGGGGTTCTTTAAAGGGCCGCGGCAAAACAGAGTAGCGCTAGGGCGCACCGGCGCCGCAGGCGTCCACGGGGTGAAGGGGGCCGCTGGCCCCCCGTTTAAAACCCCCCGGAGTCTCGCTGTGCAGGGGGGAGGCGGGGAGGGATCGCCCCCTCCTCCCTCCTCCCCCTTTTTGTCCCGCACCGTGTTACGCCGCACTACAGGTAGCGGCGCAGGGGAAATGACGCGCGGCTGCAGGGGATGACCCGCGGCGCTCTCATTTCCCCTCCCCGCTGGGAAAACGCCCCGGAGCGGCCGTGGCTGCAGACCGGGTGAGGAAAGGGTTTTTTTATTTTATTTTTATTAGTAAAGGGGGTTTTCTCCCTGGAAACAATGGGGGCATACCTGGCAACAGGGGGGGGACTCTACGCAACAAGGGGGCACTACCTGGCAACAGGGGGGGCACTCCCGGGAAAAATGGGGTTCTCCCGGGCAAAAAGGGGGCACTACCGGGCAACAGAGGGGCACTACCTGGAACAGGGGGGACCTACCGGCAACAGAGGACATCTACCTGGCAACAATGGCGGCATCACCTGGCAAAAGGGGCACTACCTGGCAAAAAGGGGGGCATCTACCTGGCAACAGGGGGGGCATCACCTGGCAACGAGGGGCACTACCGGGGCAACAAGGGGGCACTACCGGCAAACAAGGGGGGAACCTGGCAAACAAGGGGGCACCTACCGGCAACAAGGGGGCATACCGCAACAAGGGGGGGGACCTACCGGCAAACAAGGGGGCCCACCTTAACAAAGGGGGGCACCTAGGGCAAAAGGGGGGGCATCACTTGGCTACAAGGGGGACTACCTGCCTTAAGGGGCCTCCTGTTTGGGGGTTCTACCTGGTAAAAGGGCATCTCCTGCTTTTTTCCCAAAAAGCTTTATGCATTTTAGGGGAGTGGGGGTTTTTTTGAAGGGCTGGCAACCGACAAGGGGCTGTCCATGAAAATTTTTTGCCAGCCGCACAAAAAGAGGTGCCCCCCAAAAAAAAATTTCCCCGTTTTTTCATTTTCAAAATTGCCAACTATGTGAATCCCGCCATAAACCCCCCCCCAAACACCTCCCAAATCTCCGATCCTCCCCTCTGTAATCCCACCATACCCTTTCCCCCCATACATCATCCCCTAATCCCCGATCCCTCCCCCATGAATCCCCATCCATAACCTCCCCCCATACATCTCTACCCTAACCCTGAACCTCCCCTCATTAATCTCACCATAACCTGCCCCCCCCATACTTTGCCCTAATCTCCTATACTCCCCTCATAACTCCATCCATAACCTTCCCCCCATACATTCTCCCAAAACCCTGAAACCCCCCCTAAGTAATCTCCATCCATAACCTGCCCCCCCCCTACATATCCCCCAAACCCCTGTAAATCCCCAGAATCTCCACCATAACCTGTACCCCCCCCATATTCTCTCAAAAATTGCCCAGTTTTCCCCGTGTTTCTCCCTTATTTGGGAACTCACTGCACAATACTCAACTCCACGCTTTTGATATTTAGAAAAGCAATTAGCAATTAATTTTATTTAATTTATTTATTTTTTAAAGATTAAAACTGCGCCAATGGATACGACATGTAGGTCACCCTCAGCTTTCGGGCCAGGGGTTCGTTTCACACAAGGAATTGAGCAATGGCCTAAAAGCACGGGAGATGTAACTGGGAACGAGTGTGAGGCTTAGCAGTGAGGGCACAATATGAGATCAAAAGGGATGGGAGACTTGCCTTCGCGCCAAATACAGGGGAGTAAATGCCTGGAAAGATATCAGCAAGCATGATGGAGGTACCGCTCCCCCAGGACGCACTGAGGTCACCCCCACAATTGCTGCAAGGGGAAACACTAGGGGGGCACAATGGTTCAAATAGTCAGTTTGACGGTTTTGGATTTTAGGATTAGTGTTGCTTTTTGCATAATAACCCCATAGCCCCCATTCAAGTATTTTTCCTAATCTGATTGTACGGGAAAGCACAATCCAGGGAACTAGGGTAGAAAAAGGGGAAGTCTTGGAAATGGGAGAAGGAGGTTCGGATTATGGAGTAAATTGGTCTGAAATCATCAACAAGCAGGAACAAGGTAGGGTGGAGTTTGGAAGTAGTTGGGGCAGCATGTGGAGAGCTTTTTTTGGTGAGAGTGAATACTTAATTCTTTACTGAATGGGCGACCATTACAGTGACTGGCACATAGTAGAGGTTTTGGGTTTATTGACTGGTACATGGTAGAGACTTTGGGGGCAGTTTTCCCGGTTAGGGCCCAAATTATGCCGGAAAGGGTAGAAGCAACCCGGTATAGTAGGGTTCGGGGTAAACTGGGTTAGTGACGGGTTCAGGGTAGAGGCATCGGTGTAGTGACGGGTACAGGGTAGAGGCATCTGTGTAGTGACGGGTACAGGGTAGAGGCTTCGGTGTAGTGACGGTTCAGGGTAGAGGCATCGGTGTAGTGACGGGTTCAGGGTAGAGGCCTCGGTGTAGTGACGGGTTCAGGGTAGAGGCCTCGGTGTAGTGACGGGTTCAGGGTAGACGCCTCGGGTTAGTGACGGGTTCAGGGTAGAGGCGTCGGTGTAGTGACGGGTTCAGGTTAGAGGCGTCGGTGTAGTGACGGGTTCAGGGTAGAGGCGTCGGTGTGGTGACGGGTTCAGGGTAGAGGCGTCGGTGTGGTGACGGGTTCAGGGTAGAGGCGTCGGTGTAGTGACTGGTACAGGGTAGAGGCATCGGTGTAGTGACGGGTACAGGGTAGAGGCATCGGTGTAGTGACAGGTACAGTATAGAGGCATCGGTGTAGTGACTGGTACAGGGCAGAGGCATCGGTGTAGTGACTAGTACAGGGTAGAGGCATCAGTGTAGTGTACAGGGTAGAGGCATTGGTGTAGTGACTGGTACAGGGTAGAGGCATTGGTGTAGTGACTGGTAGAGGGTAGAGGCATCGGTGTAATGTACAGGGTAGAAGCATCGGTGTAGGGACTGGTACAGGGTAGAGGCATCGGTGTAGTGATTGGTACAGGGTAGAAGCATCGGTGTAGGGACTGGTACTGGGTAGAGGCATCGGTGTAGTGATTGGTACAGGGTAGAGGAATCAGTGTAGTGTACAGGGTAGAGGCAGTGGTGTAGTGACTGGTACAGGGTAGAGGCATCGGTGTAGTGACTGGTACAGGGTAGAGGCATCGGTGTAGTGATTGGTATAGGGTAGAGGCATCAGTGTAGTTATTGATACATTACTGATACATAATTGCTAACCCCCCTCACTCTCTAGCGCACACATTTATGTCACTCTCTAATATTCAGCACTTATCTGTATATAGAGGTACTGTCAGGGTGGCAGGTTTATCTGAATTCTATATAAACCACGCCATATTTATGTCACAAGGCCAGACCATTGTAAACCTAGCACTTCCTACCCTTTGTCTCTCCCTACACACTAATAGATTGTAAGCTCTTGCGAGCAGGGCCCTCACACCTTGAGTCTCATCTGTAAGTAGCTTTTCATTGTGTAATTTATGTCTTTTTGTCTGTACCTACACCCTCCAAATTGTGCTGCGGAATATGCTGGCGCTATATAAATAAAGATTATTATTATTGGAACATAGTAGAGGTATTTGTGTAGTGTACATTGTAGAGACAGGATCGTAGCTTTATGGGGTGCAGCGGTAGCAATCGCTTCCGGGCCCTTCTGCCACATAAAAAGACACCAATATTGTAAAAGGTGCATGGTAACTGGGGGCCCCTTTTCACTTTTTGCACTAGGGCCCAAGAGCTTGAAGTTACACCTGTGGGTAGAGACATTGGTGCGGTTTCCGCTACCGGGTAGAGGTATCGTTGCGGAGATCGGTACTCAGAGGTATAGCTTCAAGCTCTTGGGCCCTTTAGGATTCTTAATACATAAATGAGTTTTGCAAAAAATAAACAAAGTGGGGTCCCCTCCATTTTCCATAACCGGTCAAGCTAAAACCGACAGCTGCAGCCTAATACTATCAGAATGGGAAGGTCTATTAACACTGGTCCCTTCCCCTTCTAAAAATACCAACCCACAGCTGCCACAGAAGCGGATCATCAAATTAGAGGCTCTGCTCCTGACTGTTATGTGGCTCTTCCCAGTTCCCTTGATGTTTTAGGTTAGCGGGGTAATAATAACACGGGGTCAGTGTCAGTCTTGAGGTGCCAGAAACTACTGCTGGCAGACATCAAGCCTGAGTAATAGAAAAGTGTCTGTCAGATACTCTATTACTAACTGGAATTAAATGGAAAAAAACAGGCACAAACTGTACAAAAAACATTTTAATGACACTCCCCAACTACAACCCACTTTCACTATTTTATTAAAGAAATCAATCCAACGTTCGATTTACATAATCCAATGAGTCCGACATAGTCCAAAGGGAAACCTGTATAAACATGACAGTACTAAACTCCATCTCCTGCATCCCCTGAAGGTCATGCCTGTGGCTGATCTTCTAGGGGTGCAGGGTACAGAGTTCAACCTGCACAATATAATTGTGGAGGGTACAGACCACAGCCGCGGCACAATCTCCAGGGGGATGGGGATCCCCAATGAGATTGTAAGCTATGATCTGTTCTCCTCTCTCCCACTGCTCCCACCACATTGTGTTATGCATCCTAGTACCGACACAAAATACAACCCCCCCTTCACCGCACCACCTATTACCCCATAGTCGTCTCACCTCCACTTATCAACCTGAACCTATCATCCCATAACCTTCCCACCTATCACCTCATATGGAGTTTGTACAGGGTTGGCCACAGGTAGGGAAGTGCTGAAAAAAATAGAATTCTAAGATGTTGGTAAAGATGTGTGGTAAATTTTGCAAGGATGAGTTGTGGCCAGGAGAAATTATTATGGAGGTCTGGACAGGATGGAGAAGATAAGGGAAAAATTCCAATCATAGATGACGTCTCCAGTGAGTCCCTAGCAGTTTTGATCGATTTAATCGAGATTGAATCGATTTTCGATTTTTAGAAAATCATTTCGTTTTTTCGAATCTGATCGACGTTTCCCATTAAGGTCAATGCACAGTGAAAATGGCGTGGCATGTCGATCATGATTTTTTAGCCGATTTAAACGGAAAAAAACGGAACGATCGAGAAACCCGTAAAAATCGACTTGATCTAGATTTTTGGGAAATTGATCATCTCTAGTCCCTAGATGTAACTGCACCGTAGTCAATAATAACTTCTGCAGAGCCGGTGTACACTGGTAACTACCACTACATGGTCAATGTATGGTTGAAATCTTGATTGTGTAGTGGCTTAGCTTCAGGCACAGCCTATTGGTATCTCCCAGGTGTTTTGGATGTTGAATAGGCCATCCAACCTCCATTAAAGACAAAACCCTAATTTAGCTTTCTTCTAGAGCCGTTACACAGTTAGGTGGAGTGGGCGAGACTTTTTGCCAAGGGTTGCAGCTCAACAACAAGAGGGCATAGCCATGCAACTTTTTAGGGCAGCGCACTACGCCGGCCATACCTTCGGATCTTTCTGATGTCCACTTTCAAAGGTTGGCAAGTATAAGTTACGTGAGTAATGACAGCTGGGAAGAGAGTCTGAAAGAGGTAGCAGGGGAAATGGGGTCAGTAAAGCAGGTACTGGGGCGAGCAGATGAGAGAAGCCTGATTACCGAGAGCAGACTAGAGGATGTGCGGATGGAGAACAGGATGGATATAACTGGATGTTTTGCCAAGTTTTTCAATACAGATTCTAGGTACAGCTTTAAAGAAGGCCAATCAGTCAATCAGGGTACAACGCAATTTTATTTAACATAAGAATCAATTATGATCAAATATTACATATAAGAGAATAAAATGGTTACAGAAAATAGTGTAACATTGGGTACAAGTTTGCTAAATATGTATTTACAAAGATTAAATACTCCCTTCACCTGAGAGCTGACTTCACCTGTCCTTATGACTTCAACCAGAAAGGGCTAATGGCGAGAACAGGGAACTCCAGGGACCATCACCAATGTTGAGTGTCCTCAACAATGGGAACAAGAGCTTCTAAATCACCAATGCTTCTCTGGTTCTTATAACTCTTAAACAGGAAAAAAAAAAGGCAGACACCCTACGTATTGTGTCCACTTAGAATACAAAGTTCTTTTGTATTACCTCATCTTGTATCATGGAGGGGCCAGCTCCCTGAGACTAAGATAAGAGAATACAGAATCACTCCGAAAGCAGACGATGCTTTGCCCCCTTAGGTCGTAAATTAAGTGAAGTCTTTAGGCCTGAGAGCTAAACAGAGATATGCAAGCCTGTGTGATTATAACTTATGATACAACACTGGAATTATAATTAGTTTAATATACAAGAAATGGAGATTATGACATCAAATAGTCACATATTTCACTAGCACTACACTGGAGGACTGGGATATACTGTCAGTTTTAGCTTTACAGTAGGTGGCCAGGTCAACAGCAAAGGGGTTGGTCACCGAAGCTCTAGGGCTGAAGAGGCAGTGGGAACTATCTTACTATTGTTGTGAGTTAATGTGTATTGTTGAGATTAAGGAGGTGGAGTAAGTCCTAAGCATGGGTTTGTAATGGGGGAAATCTGCGGATAAACCTAATAATCTCCGCCGCCGTTTAGTATCAGGTCACTTGTATTAACGTCCACTGTTTTATTGTAGATCTCGTCACTTTATCATGTGCAGTGCATCTGCAGGTCCAAGGTGCATCTCCAATATAGACATCAGCAGGTGTAAGAACCTGTGGTTGATGGCTCTTTAGTCCATAATCCATTTTCCAGGGCTCCATCTCCTGAATCCTATGTTCGGTCAGACATGTACACTCCATGCAGTGTTTCGGGGACCTTTCTCAAGCATGTGCGCGGCCTGTGAGGTCTTATACCACCTACTACCAACAACAGCAACACTTTCCATACGACCTCTTGCATGAGAATCTAACATCTCCACTTCGGGAGCCATTGGAGTTGGTCTGTAGAACAACATTATGGTTGCGTTCTTCATTAAACCCTTCGGATCCAGTGTTTATAATATAAAAGTCACATTCCATCCGCACCATAAATCTCCTCCACAATTTGCCCTCTTACATCACCAACATTATGTTGGCATCAATATTCTCTCCAAACCTCTTCAGTGTTCTTCTCCAATCTCTGTTCCTGCTCCGATCATTTTCTGTTTATATCGTCTGATATTGGACTTGCGCTCATTAAGCCGCGTCGTAATCGCGTTGTTTGTCCGACACATATTTCTTTTCTCATGGACATTTTAGCAATTATCTGACATTTTGACAATTGCACATATAATATCTTTTAACCCCTCAACCAATATGGACATCTGAATACTCCTCCTTAATTAGATGCCCGTGCTTCCAATCCCTTTCCAGAATCTTCCACCCTCTGGTTACTTTGTCTAATAAGGTGGGAGCTGATCATACGTTGTTATGTACAGTTATGTTCCTGAGGTTTTGTATCCTAATGATGTCTGGTGAGGCCTCTCCTACCTCTTCATCTATCTTCCTATTTCCCCTAACCACACTCTGTTCTGCTATGTTACCCATATCCTTATGATAATCTACATCCTCCTTTGGAAAAAACATTTGGGGGAGGTGGGGTGAAAGCTTTCTGGCCTCACTATGTTCTTCCCCTTTTTATTTCCACATCCAAATATTGGACAGTTCAGACTCTTCCACATTTCATTCATTTGTGTCACTGATCAGATATTGTACAGATTGATCTAGTTCCTCTTCAGTACCCACCCATAAAAGAAGCACATAGCCCCCATACCTGAGCCGTGTAATTATGTGCCCAGAAAGTGGACAACTGGACGCCTACTGAGCTTCAAATGCAGAATATATTATTGTAACTTGGAGCCGCAGGAGACCCCATTAAAGTAATATTCAGTCACAAAACAAATAGTTCTTTATCAGTATTGGATCCAATGAGAAATGACGAGTGGGCAGATTAGCTGGCTCCACTGTGCCCTTCACTCAGCAGTGAAGCAAATGGATATTTATGTATATATAGATTGCAGTCGTTGTTCTGGGACAAGAACTCTGCTCTTAAATGGATTAATTTTCTGTCACAGGACTTAGTAGCCACTATAGTGTAGGTATATATATGTACATGATAGAAGTTTATATAGAGTGTCATCTTGCTCTAAGTCCTCCACATCTTCTTCAGGTTCCTCAAGTCCTGGACTCTCACAGCTAAAGACAATGGTCCTTTTCATCAATGACGAACCAAGGATGCACAAGGACAGAGACCTCAGGGCCTCCAGGATATTTGACCTTGCCCTGGAGATCACCTGCTTGGTAACTGGAGAGGTGAGTCTCACATGATCACTCTTATCTCTATCAGTAACAGGTGAATAATGGGAAAGGTGAGGGGTTCGTAGAATCTATGTAGTGATCGGTTTCTCCTCATACACAGGATTACACAGTAGTGAAGAAGTCCTCTGGCGAGTGTGTGGTTCCCTGTGTGTCAGCAGGACGGAGCAGCACACAGAGCTCCATCACCGAACCTCCACCTCCTTCACTGATACAGAAGATCCTAGAACTGACCACCAGGATCACTGAGCTGATGACTGGAGAGGTGACTGGGAATGCTGGAAATTATATAGTAACACCACTGGTGGGGTCTGGATGATGATGGGATCTTGTGTTGTCAGGTTCCAATAAGGTGTCAGGAGGTCGCTGTCTATGTCTCCATGGAGCAGTGGGAGTACATAGAAGGACACAAGGATCTGTATCAGGAGGTCATGATGGAGCCTCTCACATCACCAAGGATGGACAAGAACAGAGACCTTAGGACCACCAGGATATTAGACCTCACACTGGAGATCATCTACTGGTTAACTGGAGAGGTGAGTCTCACATGACAGCGCTCTTATCTCTATCAGTAACAGGTGAATGATGGGGAAAGGTGAGGGGTTCTTAGAATCTATGTAGTGATCAGTGTCTTCCCATACACAGGATTACACAGTAGTGAAAAAGTCGTCTGGTGAGTGTGTGGCCCCCCATGTGTCAGGAGGACAGAGCAGCACCCAGAGCCCCATCACCGAGCCTCCACCTCATTCACTGATACAGGAGCAGAAGATCCTAGAACTGACGACCAAGATCACTGAGCTGCTGACTGGAGAGGTGACTGGGAATGCTGGGAATTATATAGCGACACCACTGGAGGGGTCTGGGTGATGACTGGAGAGGTGACTGTGAATTCTATGGTATCACCACTGCTGAGGTCTAAGTGGTGACTGGAGAGGTGACCAGGAATGCTGGGAATTATATAGCGACACCACTGGAGGGATCTGGGTGATGACTGGAGAGGTGACTGGGAATTATATAGTAACACCACTGGAAATTTCTGGGTGATGACTGGAGAGGTGACTGGGATTTATATGGTAACACCACTGGAGGGGTCTGGGTGATGATGGGATTGTTGTGTTGTCAGGTTCCTATAAGGTGTCAGGATGTCGCTGTCTATCTCTCCACGGAGGAGTGGGAGTACATAGAAGGACAGAAGAATCAGTACAAGGACGTCATGATGGAGGATCCCCGGCCTCTCACATCACCGGGTAAGAGGAGACCGATGGGTTGTTGTCCGTCATGACGAGCACCTGTGCACCTGTCAGATAATCTGCAAACCTTACAATCGTGGCCTACACCAGGGCCAACTTAAAATCGCTATAGTTGTCAGGATTGCGCTCCAACAATCTTAAAGACCGACTGGTGTAGGCAATTACTCTCTTGCGTCCATCCTGGACCTGGGACATCATTGCCCCCAGACCATGTAGACTCCTGTCAGCATACAGCAAGAACGGGGTAACGAACCACGCATAGGCCAGAATCGGCGCAATAGTCAGCACCTCTTTCACCTCTTTAAAGGCCTTTTATTCCCTTGGTCCCCACTCGATGAGGTGATTCTTTGGGCCCCCAGCTGTACTTCTCACTAGCTTGTTTAATGTGCCTGTCAGATGAGCGAATCAGGATATAAACCTTCGGTAGTATCCAGCCAGTACCATGAATGCTTGCACCTCTCGCAGTGTACGTGGCTGGGGCCACTTCTGGACAGACTCCTCTTTGCTGGGCGCACCATCAGTGGTGACTGCATGCCCCAAGTACTCTATCTGCCACTGGAAGAGGTGACACTCCTTGGACTTGATCTTGAGCCCGTGGTCTCACAGCCGTTCTAGGACCTGCCGCAGTTTCTGAAGATGATCCTTAAAGGTGTTTCCGAGCACCACCACATCGTCCAGGTGTATCAGTACTAACTCAAATTTGAGGTCTCCCAGACAGTGCTCCATCAGTCATTGGAATGTCCCCGGTGCTTTAGACAGGTCAACGGCTTCCAATTAAACCCACAGCCCCATAGGTAGGATGAGGGCCGTCTTCCCCTATCCTTCTCGGCTACTGATACATGCCAGTATCCACTGGCCAGGGGAAGAGTCAAGAACTTCGGATGACTTAGAGCAGACAGTGACTCGTTGAGTCCCAGGAGAGGACAGGCATCATGGACTTTCTGGGCATTCAGTTTGTGGTAATCCATACAGAACCTAAGATTCCCATCCTTTTTCCATACCAAGACCATAGAAACACGACCCCATTTTTCCAACATGTTGGCCACCATGTCTTTCACTTCCTGATACATCTTGGGCGGGATTTGCCGGTACCATTCCCTGATTGGTGCAGAATCAACGGGTAGGTTTTGTGTCGATATCTTCCAGTAATGTTTCCCTCCCCTGAAGTCGGATCCTGTGGCCCACCCCCATCAGGGCCATGGTCACTCAGCCATTCCATTCTGCTGTCGAAGGCTCCCTCTGCACCCGCAGTTCCAGAACATGGCTTTAACTTCACAGTGCAACCGTTCAATACAGTGTCATGACATGCAATGTCATGTTTTTTCATCAAATTTGGTTAGATATTGCAATAACGCCTCCATGGGGGCAAAACCCTAAATAGGCTTTGGGCCAGCAGCATTGACGCCAGGGGATGATCTCCCGCTGCGACCCTGTCCATAATGGTCACAGTATCCTGACGACTACGCCAAGTTGTAAGTCATGTATTGGGGCGGGCTCCCCAGAATACAGTGAAGTCACGAACAAGGAAAGCAACTCCTATACCAGTTCAAAAAATTACTGACATGTACAACTAATTGTACTCAGAAACCCCATACTTACATACAACAAGTGCAAGCCAAGGTCCCTGTGTGAAACAGCGTGCTGCCACAAATTATGCTGTCCAGACACACAACAATTTTACCTTCCAGCGAGCTTGGAAAGGGCCCGTCTGTTATTCACCTATTATTTCCCCTTGAGAAACGGGAACCAATTGTGTGGGGGTTTGCTTTTCAAGGGTGTGCTCGCTGTGTAGCAAAACAGCTAACAAATTATAGAACGATAAAAATAAAAAGTCTATTGGCAAAGCTGACAGTATCGATGTAAGGGTTACTTCAATGTTCCACAGGGTTACTTTTCCTAGGGATGATTGCTTGTGGCATGACACAGACTGAGGCCTTATCTAATCTAGCCACAGGCCTGGTAACAGACCCACATAGACTGGCATGCATGCTTATTGACCCGGGTCTACTTTGGCTAGAAACGGTTACAGTTCCTGAATGAGGGTCCTCTGTCAGAGTCGGTACAAAGATGGTGGTCACTCCTCCCGCAATGGATTTGACACAATTTTCACTCTTATCTCTGTGTCTCTTCACCAACAACAATGTCTCGGCAT
This sequence comes from Phyllomedusa bahiana, assembly GCA_025379985.1. NCBI lineage: Eukaryota > Metazoa > Chordata > Amphibia > Anura > Hylidae > Phyllomedusa > Phyllomedusa bahiana. The sequence continues at coordinate 26,146 of JAODAL010039485.1, read as the reverse complement.
GTAGATCTCTCCACTCCCAGCAGGATTCAGTCACCAGCTAGGGACTCTACAGCAGCAAAGAATCTAGGCAGAATGGTGCTCAAAGTGTATTCTCTGTCTGGTCTCTAAGTACCATCTCTTACTCTCCAAGATGGTGCTCTCACTCAGCTCTTCTTTCCAGTCTACTCACATGTCTTCCCATACATTACACACAGGTGTGGCCAAACAGCTGAATGCTGTTTGACCACTGATCTTATACATAAGATCATAGTTCTCTGAGCAGAGACAAAGAAGCTGTCCCACCATCCCACAAGTAAACAGTAAGCATAAAATTTCATATCTTGCTTTGATTTTATGTATTTTTTTTACATTAAATATAAATTTAATTTTGTTAGGGTAAAATGTTTGTTTCTTTTTCTAGATGAAGCTCCTCTCATGAGGAGCAGATTATTTGTCATGGAATGATAAGCATGGAACTGGACATAGGTGGAGAAAATATTTCCATGTTTGAAGTGGGAAACAGTTTAAAGCAGAATCTCATCCTTTCCATGCACAAGAAAAATCACACAGATGAAAGGCCATTTCAGGTTCAGAATGTGAGGAATCTTTAGCAAAAAGTAGGTTTTGTTTTGACATGAGAAAAGTCAAAGAGAAGCAGCTATTTTCCATGCCTGAATGTGGAAAATGTTTCATCAAGAAATCAGATCTTATAGCATAAAATAAGTCACACAAGGAAAAGAGTTTTCATGTCTGAATGTGGCAAATGCTTTAGTCAGGAATCATTTGTTAAGGAACATCTAAGAAGTCACACAGGGGAGACGCCATTTACATGTTCAGAATGTGGGAAATGCTTTAGGCGTAAATTTAGTCTCGACAGACATCTAAATATTCACACAGGGGAGAAGCCATTTTCTTGTTCGAAATGTAAGCAATGCTTTAGCCTGAAATCAAGTCTGGTTAGTCATGAGAAAATTCACACCGGGGAGAAGCCATTTTCATGTTCGGAATGTGGGAAATACTTTAGGCGTAAACATCATCTTGACACACACCTAAAAATTCATACAGGGGAGAAGCCATTTTCTTGTTCAGAATGTAAGCAATGCTTTATCCTCAAATCAAGCCTGGTTAGTCATGAGAAAATTCACACAAGGGAGAAGCCATTTTCATGTTCAGAATGTGGGAAATATTTTAACAGGAAATCAAATCTTGTGAATCATTTAAGAAGTCACACAGGAGAGGAGCCATTTTCATGTCCAGAATGTGGGAAATGTTTTAGGCAGGAAAAGAATTCTTAGGGAAAAATCTAACACATCACACAGGAGAGAAGCCATTTTCATGTTAGAATGTGGAAACCCTGTTTTTTCCGGAAAATCACATCTTATGGAACATCTAAAAGTCACTTTGGAGAGAAGCCATTTACATGTTCAGGAATGTGGAAAAGTTTTTAGCAGGAAATCAAATCTTATGGAACATCTAAGAAGTCACACAGGAGAGAAGCCCTTTTCATGCCCAGAATGTGGGAAATGTTTTAGTCAGAAATCAAGTCTTAGGTTACATCTAACACATCACACAGGAGAGAAGCCATTTTCATGTTCAGAATGTGAAAAATGTTTTACCAGGAAATCAAATCTTGTGACTCATGTAAGAAGTCACACAGGAGAGCGGCCATTTATATGTCCAGAATGTGGGAAATGTTTTAGCCAGAGATCAGGCCTTATATATCATCTAAGAGGTCACACAGAGGTGAATCCATTTTCATGTTCATATGTGGGAAATGTTTTAGTCCCAAATCTTATCTTGTGGAACATGTAAGACGTTTTTAGGGTGAGAAGCCATTTAACTTTTTCAGAATGTGGGAAATGTTTTAGCCAGAAATGTGGTTTGTTAAGAATCAAGGAACTCACATCGGGGAGAAACCATTGTAATAGAATATAACACATAGGGCAAGTGTAGAGCTCTATTGTATGACCGGCTGACTGAGGAAGGTTAAGAAAACATCCCCCAATCTATTTATCTGCCCTCAGCAGAAAGTAGTGACAGACTCTCTGATTTCAGTCTGAAAAATTTAAAGGTTTTTGCCCACTGAGACGAGTACGGGTGCTAAGGGGAAAGGCTGAAAGCCTCCAAATCCAATGCATAGAGAATCCATGGTGCTCACCAGTGACTGACCTTGTTCTCCCTATTACTCTGCATAAAAGAAAGCTAACAATCAGCATCAGGATGCCAGGGGATTCTGCAAATGATGAAATTGTCCAGCATCAAGCTACATACTGTTTAATGTGGGGGAGGGGGAGAAGTATAAAATCCATTCTGAAAGCAAAGTGTTTTTAGCCCCATGAAGGCTCCCAAATGCATTTAGTGCAGCAGAAGATTTCTCAGACCCCAGTAATAATCTCACTGATAGAGGCCGAGGCGGGAAGTGTGGAGATTCCTGTGCTGGGTACTAATGCTCCAGAATAAATCCAGATGTTTTCAGTACTATGTGTCCATTTTTTAACATATGCATATCATTAGCATATCACATAACATTAGCATATGAGCTTGAAAAAAAGCCCTGTTGAGGGCTGAAACGTTGCGGTTGTCGGGTCAATAAAGTTTTTGAAGTGCTGCCTTTACTTCATTTTTTCTTTATCACATAACATTAGCATGTCTATATATCTGGTGCTATCACTCCAGGACTTCTCCTTCCCGGTGTTGTATATCAAGGTTGAGTACTCTGCATCAGACTCTTGCCTCCCAGCGCTGCATGAAACTGCAATGAGGGACCTGTGAGTTCTATCAAATAAACACATATTCACACAAGGCTGAGCTCGGCTCGTCTGTCACTACAGTCAGGGAGGACGGCATGTACAGAGACAATGGACGGCGGCTGGAGTCACAACTCCATGACGAGAGACACCGGTGAGTGCTACATTACAGGGTGTGCTGATAGACTTTACCTCGAGGGGCTGACCTGCCGAAAAAGGAAAGGGGGCGACAGTATTTCCTAGGATTTTACACAATTAATTCGATCTAAGATCAGTGTCTATGACTCCACATTAAGAAAGTCTAGAAAGCAATGATTTGTCTGCACATCCAAAAAGTTTGATTTGAAATAATGAGCATGGGTCCACGCTGGTGTAGCAGTAAAATACAAACACAATCCAATATCAGCAGCACACTACTAGAACGAAAAAACATTCAAGGGGGACATAAGAATTTTTGGAAAAGCATTTCTGTTACTTTAGATACATGAAAACGTCATAGTGCACATTTTTGATGACCTCAATCCACATGTGGACCTACGATATATGTTACCTCTCTTGGTGCCTGTTCAGACCTCCACATTTCATGGAAAGTAGATTCCAGCTGCCAGCTACTCTGCATTGATTTAAAAACCTGTGCAGGTGGGTGCAGTGCGAAAATCAATGTTTGGGCAGCCACACCCCCATACAAACAGCCTACAAAAACAATGTTTGGTCTGCACATTATAAATCCATGCAGAGTAGCTTGGAGCTGGAATCTACTTTCCCTGAAATGTGGAGGTCTGAACATGCACCACAAGAGGTAATATACTGTAGGTTCCATATATAGTGTAGGTTCCCACCTGTTTTGGGGTAACCTTGTTGATGGCAGGTGGGCTTATACAGTTTTGACCAAAAATGTACAATAAGAATCTCAAATTTTACATGTATTCAAAGTAGCAGAAATGCTTTTCCAATAGTTTTGATTCATCTAAAACTAGCTTGGAAGCAGGGCTGTTACATAATGGCAGCAAGCTTCCATCAGTTTTTTGGCTTTTTTTTTGGGGGGAAAATTTTAAAATTTTTTGGGTTTTTTTTGGGGGGTGAAATTTAAAGCATCCAATTTTAAAAAAATTTTTCCCCCCACCCTTTTTTTTTAAATTTTGTTTTAGGGCCAAAACCTTTTTCTGTGGCCAAGTGGCAGAGGCGTTTTTTCTTTTTTTTGAAGGGGGTGGAAAAATTCCTCGGTTTTAAAAGGGGGCCCCCGAAACCCACTTAAAGAAGGTTTTGGCCAAACCCCTTTTTCAAAAAAATTGGTCCCCCCAAAAACCGCGTTCCGCCCCCCGGGGGGGGGAAAAAACTTTTTAAAGGGGGGGGGGCTTTTCTTTCAAACCTTTTTGGGGAAACCCAAAACTTTTTTGGACCGGCCCAAAGTAACCCTTTTTGGGCCGGGTCGTTTTTGCCTTTTAAACGGGCTCAAAAACCGGGGAAAAATGGTTTTTTCAACCACCTTCCCCTTTTAGAGTGCGACCCCTTTTCCTTCCCTTTTTTTCAAAACAATTCGGGGGGACCCCCCTTTTTTCTCTTGGGCCGGGGCCCCTTTCCCCGGGGGCCCTGGCGGGGGGGGGCCCCCGGGGAACCCCCCGAAAAAGGCGGGTTTTAACGCCCCCTCTTTTCGGGGCCGGAAAACCCGCTTGCAGGGGGGGCTTTTTGGGAGCGGGGAGTTACCTTCCTCCTGGCCGGGCCCTAGGGGCAGGAACCCCAACCGGGGCGAAAAAGGGGGGTACAACCCGCCGTTGGGGCCCCGGGGAAAAAAAAACCCCTGAAGGGGCCCCCCCCCATTTTCACCCGGGGGCCCCGCCAACCGGCTCGGCGGGCCCCAGGGGGCCCAAACCCCGGGCCCCCCGGGGGGCCCCCTCAAGGGCCCCCCACTCCTGAAAAAAAACCCCCTTGCCGAGGCCGGAACCAGGGGGAAACCGGGGCAACCCCCCCACCCCGGGGGGCCCCCCCGGTGTGGGGGCCGGCCCATAGGGGGTTTTCCCCGGAAGGCAAAGCTTGGCCTTCCCGCCGGAGGGGGCCCCCTCTGGACGTAGGGGGCCGGGGGCTTTTCCCCAAACCGCCTATGCGGGCGGCGTAGGGGCCCGGCGGGGAGTCGGACCCGGGGCCAGGAAAGGGTTTTTTTTGTTTTTTTTTCATGAAAGCGGGCCCTGTTGGCTATCCTAAAGGGGGGCCTGACTCGGGGTTCAAAGGGGGGCCCTGATCGGCTATCCTAAAAGGGGGGGGCCCCGCTTTTCCTAAAGGGGGGGCCCTTTAATACAAACTAAAGGGGGTTTCCTGACACTAGCTAAAGGAGGCTCAACTACCCGTATACTACTAAAGGGGGCCGTTATCTCGGGGTTTGTTCCTTGGCTTGGTACCCAAACCCGCCCACTGGGGCCGGTTTGCAAACTTTTTTCCGCTGGAGTCTACCTAAATTTAAAAAAGGGCCGTCTAATACCCCCGGGGCCTTGACATTTACAACCCACCTGGGTTTGTCTCCAAACCCGGTTTTATTTTTGAGAGGGGGGCCCATAGTTTTGTATTACTCCGGGGTCATTTCTCTCCCCACCCCCCAAAACCCCTTTGGTTTAGGCCCTTAAATTTGGGGTACCCGCTTTCCCCCCCCTGGGGAGTTTTTACAGGGGGGAATAGTAAAAATGCTGGAAAAGTGAGGTTTTAAGTTTTTTGTGTGTAATTTTGCAGGGTGGGGTGGGCGGGACAAGTAACCTTTCGGGTTTTTGGAAAAGGATGAGGGGAAAAGGGAAAAGAAAACTAAAAAAAAGAGAAAGATCATTGATAGGACGTCTCCGGGAGTCTCAGATTTCAGGTGTTTTTTTACTTTACGGTCAGTGCTTTATTCCTGTAAGTGATGTGACCCAGCTGTATCGATATATGTAGTCTCCATATAGTGGTTCAAAAGGGTTTTTTAGGTGCGGTATGTGGCCCGGCCCCGTGTCCCTGATTGTGGGGGTGTGTGAGGGAAAAACCCGACCCTGTGATAGGGTTCCCTTTTACTTTCTTGTGGTGTTATTTTAGAAGGGGGCGAGGTGCGTGCCAGGGAAACGGGGGGGGATATTTATGTGGTGGAGGGGAGGTATTTTGTGTGGGTGGAGGGGGGTTTTGTTGTGGGTGGAGGGGGGATTTGTGTGTGGGTGGAGGGGGGATATTTTATGTGGGCGGAGGGTGGGGGGGGGGAGGATATTTTATGTGGGTGGAGGGGGATATTTTATGTGGGTGGAGGGGGGGATAGTTTAGGGGGGGGGGGGATATTGTGGGGGGGTGGGGGGGGGGTTTTTTTTTGGGGGGGGTGGGGGATATTGTTGGGGGGGGGGGGGGATATTTTTTGTGGGGGGGGGGGGATATTGTGTGGGTGGGGGGGGGATATTGTAGGGGGGGGGGGATATTTTGTGTGGGGGAGGGGATATTGTTGTGGGGGTGGGGGGGTATATTGTCTGTGGGGGAGGGGGGGGATATTGTATGTGGGGGGGGGTAGGTTGGGTGGGGGGGGGAGGGGAGGGAGGATATTGTGTGGGGTGGAGGGGGGGGGATATTATATTGTATGGGGGTGGGGGGATATTTTTGTGGGTGGAGGGGGATTTGTAGTGGGTGGGGGGGGTATTGTATGTGGTGGAGGGGGAATTTTATGTGGGGGGGGGGGTTGTTGTTGTGGGGGGAGAGGTATTTTATGTGGGGGAGGGGGGGGTATTTTTATGTGGGGGGGGGGGGTTTTGTTGTGGGGGGGGGGGGATATTGTATGTGGGTGGTGGGGGATATTTATGTGGGGGGAGGGGGTTTTTTATGGGGGGGGGGGGGGGGGGGGGGTATGTAGTGGGTGGAGGGGATATTGTATGTGGGTGGAGGTGGGGGATATTGTATGTGGGCTGGTGGTGGGGGATATTGTATGTGGGTGGAGGGGGATATGGATGGAGCTACTTAGCCCTGTGTCTTGATATGCTAGATGACAGACGGTGTGAGACAGAAGATTGTGACTCTTCTTGCTATTGTACTATACACATACAGTTCTTTTTTGCATACTGTATTCTGTGGTAAAATGGGCGCGTTTATGTCCGAGAGACCATTTTTTTTGCTGGGAGCGGGGCAATCAGGTTGCTGGGGGTGGGGTTTACAGGGGGTGCCCAGGTGCTTCAGCTGTATGGGGCCCTGAAATTTCTGTTGGCGGCCCTGCCGGCACGGAGTGTGAGTAGCTGGCTGACTAAGTAAATATAGTAAATAGCTTTCCGTTGTGCAGCTTGGAGCAGACATGGATGGCTGCACATTCCTGAGCACCCAAGTGATAAACAATCATGCATTTTTTTATCAGTCACTGATAAAACATGGAGATTTAGGGTCATCGGTCAGTGTGGGAAAGCATATGATAGCCCCAGCTCAGCTGAGGCAGTGTTCACACGAACAGATTTACTCCTGTATTACCTTTTGCTTACTGTTAACTTCTCCTCTTATGTATATATTTACGTGTGTGTATGTCTATTTTTATACACATTATATATATATATATATATATGTATATATATATCATGCATACATATACACACACAACCACTCACAGGAATATCCAGAGCATAATCAGTTTCATGTAATTGGCCACCTAGGCCCCCAGGACACAGCCACTCATAGAATATACTTATTTATAGTTTGTCTTCTGTCTACCTTGTGTTTTTCGTGGTCAGGACGTCATTTCTGAAGCCACTGATTGGATTCAGCAGTCACCTGCCTTTGTCGGACTTCACCATTTGAAGGTGAATGGCTTTGAGTGATAAAGTCTGAAAGTGGCAGGTGGCTGGGGAATCCAATCAGTGGCTTCAGAAATGATGACCCGACCACCAAGAACAAGAAGTAAACAGAAGACGTAGCCCTGTGCGGGATACGTTTTGCTCTATTTCTCGGTGCATGTGCTTATTTTACAGGACTAGTTATTATCCCTAATGGGTCTGTCACGGTACCTGCCAGGGTACCTTTTTCATGGTACCCCAAAGGATACTTCAAATGAATGCAATATCACAGTATGAACCCACCCAAAGTGGTTGTGTCGTTTGGGGGGCCTAGTGCACAGCTCTGCCCGGGGGCCCATAATGCTGTTAAGACGGCCCTTGGTGTGTATTATACTCACTGGTAGGTAAAAATATATACTCACAGGTAGATATATATATATATATATACACACACACTCAGGTAGGTAAAAATTATATACTCACAGGTAGATATATTATATATATATATATATATATATATATATATATATATTTATATAGTTTAAAATTATTAACTCAAGATATATATATACTTACATGTAGGTAAAAATATATACTCGCAGGTAGGTATTTATATATACACTTAAAGGTACCTTTGTATATACACTCACAAGTAGTTATCCAGTTGAAACCAGAAGTTTACATACACTCAATAAAAAGACATATCTGCATGTTTTTCTCACTATCTGAGCCATGTTTTGGGGTCTCTTGCTCGCTCCAGTCTTTTCAGCTTTGTCCATACATTTCCAATAGGATGAGATCAGGGCTTTGTGACGGCCGCTCCAAAACATTGACTTGGTTCTCCTTAAGCCACTTTGTAACCAGTTTGGCCGTAGCTTCGGGTCATTGTCCATGTTGAAGCCCATTTCCTCCCAAGCTGTAACTTCCTGGCTGGTGTCTTGAGATGTTGCTTTGTGACATCATCACAGGTCCTGAAAGCACACAGCAGTCACATGACTCCCCTCCTCCATGTGACATCATCCCAGGTCCCGGAAGCACACAGCAGTCACATGACTCACCCCCTCCAGGGCACATCACACCCGGTCCTGTCAGCACCCAGCAGACACATGCCTCCCCCCTCCATGTGACATCATCACAGGTCCTGGAAGCACACAGCAGTCACATGACTCCCCCCTCCGTGTGACATCATCACAGGTCCTGGAAGCACACAGCAGTCACATGACGCCTCGCCCTGTGACAGCATCACAGGTCCTGGAAGCACACAGCAGTCACATGACTCCCCTCTGTGTGAATCATCACAGGCCCTGGAAGCAAAACAGCAGTCACATGACTCCTCTCCTCCGTGGGACAATCACAGGCCCTGAAGCACACAGCAGTCACATGACTCCCCTTCTGGGGTGACTCATCACAGGTCCTGGAAGCACACAGCAGTCACATGACTCCCCCCTCTGTGTGACATCATCATAGGTCCTGGAAGCACACAGCAGTCACATGACTCCTCTCCTCTGTGACATCATCACAGGTCCTGGAAGCACACATCAGTCACATGACTCCCCCCTCCATGTGACATCATCACAGGTCCTGGAAGAGTCAGCACCTTCAGGTGAGGTGAGGTGAGTTGTATTTTGGATACATAGAACTTATAACATATATACTCGAGTATAAGCTGGGGAGGATTTTTCAGCATAAACAATGTGCTGAGGAAGTCGGCTTATACTCGAGTATTTACTGTATTCTGGTCTCATGTCAGATAGTGAGAAAAACATGCAGATGGGGCTTTTTATATAGTGTATGGAAACTTCTGGTTTCAACTGTATGTATACACATGTATATTCAAAACTAGGTATATATACACTCACAGGTAGGACATTTTAAAAAGGTATATATATATATATATATATATATATATATATATATATATATATACACACACACACACACACACACACATACATACTCAAAGGTGGGTGTATATATGGCTTCTCACCGGTAGGCAAATACAAGTAGGTGTGTGTATATATGTATATATATATATATAAAACCGTCACCACTGTCAAGCATGGAGGGGGTAACATTTTGTCTTGGGGGAACAGGGCTACTTCACCACATTAATGGGAGAATGGATGGAGCCATGTACGGTCAAATCTTGAGTGACAACCTCCTTACCTCCACAACAATGCAAAATTTAGGACTCCTTATTTTTCCAAAAGTTAAAGAACTGCATGTATATGGAGTGCAATACAGGCTCCTTCAATGCCTGACTTCAGTCACATATAAGGCAATACACTCCTATTATTATGAAACAAACTATCTCCTTTATTAGGCTTCTTCCTGAATTCAGGAGTATCCTTGTAATGAAGTGTCCTTATGGCTTTAGGCAAAGCTCATAACGAAGAGGAGTTTTCATAGTTTTACACCCCCCAGGAGATCAAGGAGATCATGCAACCTTTTGTTTACACCTCCTGGTATCTCTCCTCTCGACTAGCGGGCACTCTGGGGGCTTTGGATGTCCGTATCCCATAACATGGGAGCTTTACCCCATATCCTGACACCGTGCCCTGGTTACTCCCTTGGTAACTGTGCGACAGAGTTGGGGGTGAATTTGTCCTCTATCTATTTCTCTCCCTCAGGTGTTATGGGGCGAGGGCCGTGTGACGATCCCGCAGCATTGTATCAGCACAGTATTTGTTTTCACCTTTTATTCCAGACCTTACTTGATTACATAGGTGCATGTGATTATGTCTCTTATACATATCTGCATATGGGTACCACTGTTCTGTGTTTTGGGGTTACTTTTTTATTCTTATTTTTTGTTTTCTTTCTTTAGTGAAGATGGAGCCGTCTTGTTGCTTCATCCTTTCTTTGTGTATCAAGTGGTATCTCATCTATTGGACAATTATTATATGTTTTTGTTGTTGCAATATTTAATAAAAATGTTGTTTATAAAAAAAAAAAAATGCATGAGTTCGGCTGCCTTGTTTAGCATACCTTGTGTGCTATAGGAGCAATGCCCACACTTTGCTTTCGTCGCTCCCTTTGCAGTAATTCCAGCATTGCAGACTTTTGGCCTCTAGCTGTTAATTTGCTGAGGTGTCCAGAGATAGAAAGGTATCTACTGGTCTGGTAGGGCAGAGAAAACAGGGTTCTACACGCCTGCCAGGCTCCGATCATGTCCCTCACAATGAGGCTATGTTTCGCCACCGTAGGAAGAGCAGAATATTTGGTATGGAGAAGGCCTGGAAGCGTCCATGGGTGAACCAGTGCCGCCTCAGCAGTGAGATTGGAATATCTGGAAGACTGTTTAACCCAATCCAATCCATGACACAGGAGACTGGCTAGATTATACAACCTAAGATTGGGCAAATTCAGCCCCCCCCCCCCTTATCCCTTGGGAGGATCAGTTTAGCTAGGTCTATCCGGGGGCGTTTTTTATTCCATAGGAAAGAAGTGAAAGAGGTATAAAGTTGGCGGACATCTTTATGTCTAAGCAGTAAAGGGATTGTTTGTAACAAATATAGTATTTTTGGGAACGTCATCATCTTGAGGAGATGAACCTTAGCGAGTAAGGGGAGCAGGAGATGCATCCATCGTTCTAGTTCCTAACCAATTTTAAGGAACAGAGAGGGGTAATTGAGGTAATAAATTGACTCGGGGGACTTACCGATATTTATTCCCCGATACTTGATGGTGGCACCCGCCAGGGATATAGGTAAATTGCGAAGTAGATGTGAGGAGGATGAATGAGCAGGGGAGAGATCCAACAATTGTGACTTAGAAACATTAACCTTGAAGCCTGAGAAAAGGCCAAACTCATGTAACAGATCTAGAGCTATTGGAACCTCCACCAGTGGGTTACATAGATAAATTAGAAGATCATCAGCGAATAAGGAGACCTTAATGTTGGATGAACCGATATTAATGCCCAGTAGATCTGGATTAGTGGCCAGGGCTCTGGAGAGCGGCTCTATAGCCAAATTAAACAGTAGCGGGGATAAAGGGCATCCCTGGCGAGTGCCTCTCCCCAAATGAATGGCCCTATAGAGAATACCCGGGGTATAGATCTGGGCACGGGGATTGGTATATAGTGAAGAGATATAAGAATGGAAGGCTCCCTGGAATCCGAATCCATCCATCACTGTACCCAGACATCTCCAGCTGACCCTGTCGAATGCTTTTTCTGCATCAATGGACAGGACAGCCGGAGAGGTAAGAAGCCCCGTATTGCATTTGATCTCATCCAGAACAGTAATGAGTTTACGAATATTAGAGACCACTGCTCTGCCCTTAATGAATCCCGTCTGTTGAGGGCTAATGAGACAGGGAAGAAGAGTGGCCAGCCTATCTGCCAACACCTTAGAAATCATTTTTAAGTCGACATTTATTAATGAAATTGGGCGGTACGAGGAGGGGAGAAACACGTCCTTTCCCGTCTTCGGTAGGACTTTTATAAACACTGTGTTCATATGTTGTTGGATGTGAGTTTTATTCAGTAATAGATTAGAGACGGTGGTTAGAAGGGGTGTGACTTCGGGGTTAAGAATCTTGTAGAATTCTCCTGAGAAGCCATCGGGACCTGGGGCTTTATTATTACCCAAGTTCTTGATAATTCTAGAAATTTACTCATTTTGAACGGCTTGGTTAAGGAAATCCTTATCTGCAACAGAAAGGGAGGGGAGAGACAGGTGGCCAAGCCAGTCTGAGGGGTCCCTGTTCTCGGAAGTTTCTGGTGAATATAAATGGTCATAGAACTCGCGTAGGACATTATTAATAGCAGTAGCAGAATATTGCATATTCCCGCATGAGTCCTTCAGTGCATAGATATTGGAACCAGAGTTAATTCCCTTCGCAAAATTGGCTAAAAGCCATCCCGCTTTGTTCCCAAACCTGAATAATTTAGCTGACATCCGGGACCGCCGGGACACCTCTCTGTACTCAAGCCAGCGCTCATACTCTTTTTTTAGTGTTAGACCATTGGAGTTTGGCTGCAGGAGTTGGGTTGGACAGAAAATCAGTGTAAGATTGCCGAAGCTTCTCACTCAACAATCTAATTTGATCTGCAACCACCTTCCGACGGGTATTAGTGTAGGCAATAAAGTGGCCTCTAATGACCGCTTTAGCTGTCTCCCAAAGTAAGACTGGCTCCGTCCTATCCTCCGGGTTGTCTGTAAAAATTGCAGCCACCACCCTCGGAGGATATTAGCAAAGTCCTCGTCCCCAAACAGGTAAGACGGGAATTTCCAGAGGTAATCCGTACCCTTGGGAGCAGCGTCTGACAGTTGGAGGACAAGAGGGGCATGATCTGAAATAACTAAATCCTTAATATCACAGAGATCCACCCTTTGCATGGCTTGAGGAGAAAGTAGAATATAATCAATACGGGACCATGAATTGTGAGGATGGGAAAAAAAAGGAATAGTCCCTTCCGTCAGGATGAAGAGACCTCCACGTATCAACCAAATGAGAGTCCCAGATAAAATTAGCCAAATGTGGAGGGTCATGGATTATCGGAATACGGGGAGAGCTATCATGGACAGATTTTCTATCTTCCTGGGAATTAACCACCAGATTAAAATCCCCTCCCACAATTTTAAGAGGTACAGGGTCAATAGATAACTGGTCTGTCAGGGTTTTATAGAAAGACCCTTGGTTGGCATGAGGACCGAAGATATTATAGATGGAAATCACTTCCCCCGAGACTTTCAAGGATACATGAAGCCAGCGGCCCTCACTATCATGGGTGGAGCTAACAAGAGAATAAGAGAGATTATTATGGATGAGAATAATTACACCATTCTTCCTATTAACGGATGGAGAGCCCAGGACCAAGCCCACCCAAAGGCGCCTAAGCCTGCTGAAATCCCCCTCCTCCAAGTGAGTTTCCTGAAGGAGGGCGATATCGGTTTTTAATTTTTTGAGGTGACGTAGAATCATAATTCTCTTAGAAGGAGACCGCATTCCCTTAACATTCCATGTTGTTACTTGCATAAAGATACGGAACAAAGAACTATAGCACAGCAAGTGAGTGAAGGAAATGGACTCACCCCCTGGGAGAGAAGACTGTCGAAACATCCCGCAGCATTGCATCCAGACCTACTAAACACAGTACAGACAAAAAACAAGAAGATACCAAAACAGAACAGAAACAAAAACAAAGTACCATTGGGGCGGAAACCAAAGAACCCAACATACCGCCAATGCTAATGTGCCATTGGACTTCCTTTCTTCCAACATGTAGAGAGGAAGTACAAGTAAGGCAAATAGTGCAAATGCCCCCCACCGGGACCCATAATGCGTGAGGCATTCCATGTGGTAAGGGCTATAGAGGTAGTCAAGCATCATTGAACTGAAATATATATCATCAGACCATAATAATAAGTTCAACCAGTAAGTCAGTAGGATTCGTCCAAAAAACTTTAGCAAAAAGACAAGTTAGAAAAAGGGGAAACCTAAGCAGAACTGCCCAATAAACAAGGATACAGGCTGCAGAGATTGTTCAAGTTCCTGAGGTTCCCGCTCGCCAAGCATCACGAGAGCATTGTTCCTTAGGGGAAGCATCTCCTAGATGAGGCGATTTAGACGTTGAAGTCTCTGACCAGTCTCTGGAGCTTGCTCTTCTTTTAGGTGTAGATTCTGGGGAAGAGGCCTCCACTAGCTATGCTGTAGATTTAAGAAGGTGTCTAAGAGTCCTTGAAGCTTCTTCTGGGGATGTGAAGGCTGAGAGGGATCCATCTGGGTGATATACTTGCAGAGTAGCTGGATAGGTGAGGGCGAACTTTATATGTTGGCGGTAAAGGGCCGAGCACAGTGATGAGAAAGCTCGACATCGCTTGGCCACATCCACAGAGAAATCTCCAAAGATAAGAATCTTATGTCCCTTTATTTCCAGTGGCTGCTTGAGATTTTTAAAAGCTCAGAAGATGCTGACTTTGTCATTAAAGTCCAAGTATTTGACTATCACTGGACGTGGGTGTTCTCTCAGAGATGGGTGCAGTTGTGGGCCCTGCTTGGCTGAGGAGTCACGGGATCACAGGTGTGGGCCGATTCTATGGGCTCTCTCCACTCTGCATGGTTGGAGTAGCCCTAAGAGTTCTGACAGTAGGCACTCACATAAGGAATGTAGATCTCTTGCTGCCACCGACTCTGGGATCCCGATCAGTGGCAGGTTGTTGCGGCGAGACCGGTTCTCCAAGTTGTCCACTTTATCTGAGAGCTGCTGGTTGTCGGAGCGCAGTTGGGCCAGGGAGCGGTTGGTGGAGTCCAGCTTGTTCTCCAGTTCTTGGAGGCACTGTTCGTGGTCGTCAGTGCGTTAAGCCTGCTTGTTGATATCGTTCTGGATTTTGAAAAACATGGCCGTGACTGTAGCGGAGATCGTCGCTGCCAAGGTCTCCTGGATATCTGGAGCCATCTTCTGGGCCACCACACTGGCCAGTTTTTTATAGTCCACCATGGAATCATCAATCGCGCCCTCATCGCAGCCATCAGTGGTATCAGAGGCAGGTTGCAGTAGTGGCGGAGGGTTGGATGGAGAGAACGGCGGCGGGCTCAGGGTTGTATGCTCAGTCTCTATGTTGCCCTTATCACTGCTGCCAGCGACATCAGGGATAATAACTTCAGATTTAGGGCCCTTTTGCGTCTTATTTGCCCTGGTTTTGCCCATTGTTTGGACAAATCGGTCCATTCGAGGAATGAAGAATAGAAGAGAGATTCAAAACTATTGAAGAACAAGTGTTATGGTAGGTGCACGTTGCCTGGTCGCCACTAGATGTCGCCACAGCTTAAACTCAGATGGGGCTGAGATACTGTCCGGAGAGAGAGAGCAGGACTCTCCGAGACGGCTGTCAGCCTCGTGGGAGGAGGAGGGAGATGTGTCTGTTGCATAACCCTCTTAAGACCAGGGGAAGATCCTAAGATAACACTGGGTGCATAATCCTAGGTCTTAGCCTGAAAGTTGTTTTGAGGAAAATTTCTTAATGGGGTAGATACCAAACTGTACTCCAAAAGTGGCAGACAAAGCTGCCACCTGCACTCTTAGGCTAGGTTCACACGGTTGATTTTGGGACGGATTTCAGTCCATAATTCACGCCGTACTGAGTGAATTACGACTGAAATCCGTCCCAGTCATTACGGTAATCCACAGTTCTCATGGAGAAATCCGTCCCGCAATTACGCCGTGAGTAAGCTGTGTGAACATGGCCTTAGATCTTTATCGAATCTGTCTTGAAGAAAATTCAAGAAGGGTTGTCAAAGAAGGTGGAGATTGCCAAAATCTTTTGGACAAGCACAAGGCCAAGAAAGTAGACTTTATTCTTGCATATATGACATTTGTTGCCAGACTTTTGGAGTCACTAAAAGTCTCCATTACTCGGTTTGAAAACCCTTTGGCTTCCCGTAGGGAATTACTGACCTCTAGCTCCAAGTTACTGAGGTTTAGGCTTGGTCCACTATGGTGTCTAGTGTCAGACCCTTGTGTGTTACTGTGCTCTGTCCTTGGCACGTTAGCGTCTCCTCTCCCCGCTCAGACAATACAGCGAGCGAGGAGAGAAGTGACATGTCAATTATTCACGGCGTATGAATGTCTATGGGTCCGCCGGGCTACCGCCCCCCCTGCCCCGCTCCCAAGCGCACGGTGTAATTGCGGGGCAAAATACGTCCCGCAATTACTGCCATGTGAACATAGCCTTACTGTACAGTCTGTGCACACTCACAGAACCTTTCTGCAGGATAGGTAAAAAGTGCAGCAGAGTCAATTTTACCACTCTGAGCCCTCTTACACTGGAGGATAATGCTCTTTCTTCTGAGGACCTTGTATTGTCTGGTCTTCTAGGTGCGCTCCCCAGCCTCTTCGGGGTGCATCTGTAATGAGATAAGTCCAAGTGACTGATGTAAAGGATTTTGCATTAATTGGAGCCTCCTACCATCTTAGACTTTTTTGCACATGTGATGAAAAGGGTACAAACTTTGTCCAGGTCTTGAGGTTTACTGTCCCATTGAGAAAAGAAATCCCACTGAAGAGGTCTCATGTGTGTACAAGTCTATGGTACTTCCTCAATAGATCCGCTCATGAGACCAAGGACCCTTGTCAATATCCTCAGGGTTAATTTTCTGGTAGAAAAACTTTGGACCAAAGACTGAAGCCTCTCATGAGTTTAGAGAGATACCTAGATTCACAGAATCCATGATCAAACTCAGGTACTGAGCTTGTTGTCGGGATGATCTGTGATTTCTGATAGGGTATCGATCATTGTCTGAAGGTCGACAGAGCTTCTTCTTCCTATTGTTTTGTACTGGAGCACTTATAAGATCACATCAATTGATTCAGATTGGACCTTCAGTTTTCTTGGAAACCAGCAACGCCAGCGTAAAGAGCTTCTCCTACCTCTGCTAGCTTGCAGTACCGGATTGACGCTCTTGCTTGACAAGCCACAGCATAGTTTTTATTGAACTGGTCTCCAGCCTCAAATTGGCAAGTGACCACAGAGGAGCCATTTGTTAATGGGCATATCAACGTAGCCTTCTGTAAGAAACAAAAGAGAGAGAACGTGCGCTCCCGCAGTGTAACACAACTTATAACAATACAATTAGGTAAAACTAAAAGAGGTTTTGTTCTAACCTTCTGGAGTTGTGCTTAAGGCCAGGCACAACTCTCCGTTCCACCAAAAACCAGTGCAGGTGATATCCAGGTAGTCAGTTCCCACATAACATAAACATTATGATCTTCAGCCGCAGCTTTCTCAAACCGCACTTCCACCGATCACTATATATCCTGTTGCAGCTTACTCCCAGCGATACTCCACCATGTGGAGTTAAACATTAAAGTAAAAAATATATTTGGAATAACCGAATCCACATTCAACGGGACTACGTGAATGGGTAAGCTAGGGAGATATCACAGTGCAAAACAGTAAGATTGAATTAAGATAGTATTTATTACATAAAAAAACACAAACGCATTTAGTCTATAACGACCTCTTCAGGTTCTATATAAAAATACTGAAATGCTATCCTTTAAATAGACACAAAGAGTAGGTCTCGCCCTAATCGTTACCAATCAAGCTCACGAATCACCTGATGCTTAACACTTTAAAAGAAAAACTCCACAAATACAAGGGTACTATCAGTACAAGATTACAACAAATTACCCCCGCAACAAATACATGAACTATCAAAAAAACACCAAGCAAAAAATCATGTACTTAAAACATAACTTTTAATAAGGATATCTAAAAGAGGAGAATAGACAAAAAATACACAAAAATACCAAAAAAGGCCCTCAAAAAGAAAAAATACCCCAGGGGGGAAAAAAAAAAAAAAAAAAAAAAAACGTGCCAAAACGTGCCAAGCTAAAAAGGGGCCCTATACCAACCCTACTTGGCCTAACTTACCCGTTAGGAACCTAAACCCTGATTAAACCTGCCCTATTGATACAAATTGTCCCGACAAGTTTCAATGTCCCACAAAACATTTCATCAGGGGACTTAGTATGGAAAAAATTACTACCAAAGGCAAACAGGTCCACAGTTATTATACGGACCACAATAAAGGGGTACGTTAGTACACAAATATACACCCCAAAACAAGAGGGCAAATGGAGATACAATTTTTCTCCAGAAAAGGGGGTGGGTATGGTTGCCACAAAAAAAACAAAAACAAAAGCTGTCCCTCGTACCGGAGGAGAACGGACCTTATCATGGGTCCACTCTAGAGACCATACTGGTGGGGAAACGACTCGAGGACGTATTGGGTCGTAAGTATAGCAACTGTGCCAGGTTGCCAGGCTGCGAGTACAGCAGTAACTAGCATGTCTGGATATGTTGTTGTGATAGGGACTTTCTCTCTGTAATAGATTTGTCTCTTTTTGTGGAGTTACATGGAGATATTTTTGTATGTAATAACTAGGCATCGGATTGAAATCTAATGTGCCTCATTGGTCATATATTATAGCTTTGGGGGCAGAGCGATTTCTCATAACTCCACTAAATGTATTTAATAGTTCCGGATGATGACATGTTTGGTAACACTTATATGTAGGATGGGCTAATTGTTTGCGATATCTAATAGCCCTTTTCTCCTTACACGGGTTACTTCATATGCTGCAACTTGTTAGAACTTAAGGATAAGATCTTTTATAGGACCGTAAAAGGGAATATTTGGGTCCTTACGTTGCTATATGTACTTGTACCACGGTTTTCTTTTGCTATAGAATACCCTGCTAGGTATATAAAGCGTTTAAGGTCTCTATCATTCTTTTGGGGGGTTTTTTTGTGGACACCATACCACCCCCTTTTCTGGAGAAAAATTGTATCTCCATTGGCCCTCTTGTTTTGGGGTGTACTAACGTACCCCTTTATTGTGGTCCGTATAATAACTGTGGACCTGCTTGCCTTGGTAGTAATTTTTTCATAGGTCATTCCATATCAAGTGATCCAGATATGAATGTTTTTTTTTACCTAACGTCTTTATAGATTTTTATTTAGTACAACTTCAGTTAATTACAAATAAAAAGTTTTGAATTTTTTACTTCATCACTTAATTTTTTACAGACTTCTAAAGTTTTGAAAAAGCGCGAATTTTGGCCTGGTATGACTTTACATTTTTTATCATATCTTGGGCTAGAATTAAGATAAAGAGGTGGGAGAGGCGTCATTTTTCTCAGAATGGTACCGGCTTTCATTTGATATGTCACACGACTATGTTTATTTATATTTTGTTTGGAAGAAATCAGATTCAAAATTTTGATGTGCAATTGTGAAAAAAATGTATGTTTTAAAATTGTGAAAAAATGCATGTGCGTTACTTGTGTTCTTGGTTGTATTTGTACAAGGATTCAATTCAGGACATCAAACGTTTTCTATTTTTTTTAACCCCTTAAGGACCTTCCCAGAGCCATAACTTTTTTTTTATTTTTCTACCTACATAGACCTGAGGGCTTTTATCTTGCGGGACAAGATGTACTTTCTAATGGTGTTACTCACTTTACTATAGAAAATACTGGGGAATGGCAAAAAAATTCCAAGTCGGACAAATTGTGGAAAAAAACCATACTTTCGCCATATTTGGGGGTGTTTTGCATTGATAATGCATTAGGCTGCTCCAAGATGGCGGTTTTCCCACTTCCTGCCTGGGGCCGGAAGTGGGGCAAACGAGAAAATGGCAGCGATGGAGTCCTTCACAAGACTTCCCACTGCCATGTCCAGGCATCGGATCCTCGCAGTTATGCTCCCCTCCCCCATGCTGTAACCGCCTGGTATTAGCTGCAAATAGCTGCTAACACCCAGCGGCTGTGTGGCAGAATCGCTCTGTAGTCCCCCTGCAAAGCCTCTTAGTGACCCTGGAACATACTCATATGTCCAGGGTCGTTAAGGGGTTAAGCTTTGAATCATCTGATTTTGTTTGTGTGAGTTTCTTCCTTTTTTTCTTTTCAAACTGCAACTTATTGAATTCAACATTTATATGCAACAATAAAGAAACACAAAAAACAAATCCCGTAAGTGCCAGAATAAATACATCTTAATCATTATAACACAACTTGCTCGGCCTTTTCAACCTAAATTCATTGAACAAACCAAAAGAAAAAGGTGATCATATCCTCAAGTGTGATTTCCTAAATAGTCTAATCCTAATTATATGTTAAAAACAAGATTAAAAGAACCAATATTTTTAACACCTATTTATACATGTAACAATTATTTTTACTATATCGTTAAACATGTCATTTATGAAGTGTTTAAGAAGAAAGTACAGAAGTTAAATCCTCGTTCTATAAAATATGAACTAATCAAGCAATTAATAGTAGTTTTTAAACTGGCCTTTTATCATCAATTTGTCCCTTCTAGTGGGTGAAATGTAATCTTGTCCATAAGCGCTTACTAGCAATGGCCATTTTCTTTTGTGTCAGAGTATGCATGGCCTGTCATGGTGGAATATGTATGGTCTATCATGGTGTTCGTATGTACGGCCTGTCATGGTGTTCGTACGTACGGCGTGTCATGGTGGAGTATGTACAGCCTGTAATAGTGTTCGGCTCCACCTGAGTGAATATCTGATTTTTGTTAACTTTTAAAATGTCTGGTTTTCTTGGATACACAAAGGATGGCGCTGGACCAGGAGGATGCAGAAAAGTCAATTCTACTTCTTCATTTTCACAATCTTTGGAGAGTACAGTAGCCACCAGCACCGAACACACTCACCAATATTGTAGCACACAGACTCCCTTGATGTCTGTGTAGAGACTACAGTTTGTTCAAGAGTGAACATGTCAGGACATGAAAGCTCTGAAGCTTTGTCTTAGGGTATGTTCACACGGCGTCTTGCGTCTGTGTGAACATCCACTTTTGTGATGTATGTCTGGGTCCATCTGAATGGACCCAGACACGCATCTAACAAATAGCAGTGTGTTTAACACTGCCGGCAATGAGAAACACGTAGCGGCATTCACATGAGCGGTCGCCGATGCGTAATTGCATCGTGTCTGTCCGATGCGTCTTTCAGATGCGCTCCAAGCATTGACATGTTATTTCTTGGAGCGCGTCCGAAAGACTCATCGGACAGACACGATGCAAATACGCATCGGCGACCGCTCATGTGAATGCCGCTACGTGTTTCTCATTGCCGGCAGTGTTAAACACACTGCTATTTGTTAGATGCATGTCCAGGTCCATTCAGACGGATCCAGACATGCATCACAAAAGTGGATGCTCACACGGACACAAGACGCCGCGTGAACATACCCTTACTTCCCGACTCTGCGGTGGGCAGATACTTTACATGATTGACAGAGCTGCCGGCCTGTCATCTGCTCTGCATTCACTGTTTACCTCTGTTCATTCTCAGGTTGAGCCCTAACAAAGCTTTCTCCTCTGTCCTCTCCGGCTTCAAAGCTATAAAATAATACAGTAATATCGAAAAATCATGCATTTTTTGGTAAATATAGACCCCACACTTTTAGACCACAAGCTGAACAGATTGGAATTCAAGATTTTTGAATTGACACTGAAATAGTTATATTTTTAAAATATGATCCCATGGTGATCCCAACTTGAATTTTGGTATAGGTGTGGCTAGGAGCATAGCAGGCACATGTGCATTTGTGGACATTTTTAAATTAAAAGTTTTTTTTGGAAATGCGTTTTAAAAGTTTGCGTTCGCATTGGTAAAATATTAACGAAGATACTCTTGTGATATATCTGGTGAAAGCCTGTTCACTTCTGAGTAGAATGGTGTTTATTTTGTTTCTCTATCTTTTTTCTAGCCTGAGTCATGAGGAGAAATGTAAAGGCAGGCAACACCATAATTCGCACTTTTTCCGAACTTTGAAAATCAATTAAAAATTTTAATAAATTCTAGAATTTTTTTTCTTCACATTTTGTATCCTCTGACACACTACTACCAAATAACAAAATCTCAAAAGAATTAAAAATATAGAGGTAAAAGTCATTGGTTCACTTGACATGGAATGACACATATGTACAGATCAGAGGGTAAAGGATGCAGGTGACTGAGCGAATGAGGTTGATTGGGGACGGTGGTTTGCTGACTGACAAGATGTATTTCTAGGGGACCCCAAAACACGAGTCGTTTTGCGAGTTACAGATGTATCTGGTAAGTTTGCAGCACAAGGGAAAGATCCTGAATATATAGTTATTAAATATTTTCTGTAGTTTCCTACATAATCCTCATTTCTGGTTCAATGTTTTATGATTATAGCTTGTTGCCAATGGATACGACCTGTAGATCATGCTCTGCTTTCTGGTCAGGCATGCTCAGTTTCAGCACTGGGAATCTGAGCAATGTGTCTATGACACAGCCAGGGATGTACAGTGGGTACGAAAGTATTCAGACCCCTTTAAATTTTTCACTCTTTGTTTCAATGCAGCCATTTGGTAAGATCCATAAAGTTCATTTTTTTTTGCTCATTAATGTACACTCTGCCTCTCCCTCATCTTGAAAGGAAAAATATAGATAGAAATGTAGATATTTTTGCAAATGTATTAAACAAGAAAATTGAAATATCACATGGTCTTAAGTATTCAAACCGTTTGCTCAGTATTGAGTAGAAGCCCCTTTTGAGCTAGTACAGCCATGAGTCTCCTTGGGAATGATGCAACAAGTTTTCACCCCTGGATTTGGGGATAATTCCTCCTTGCAGATCCTCTCCAGTTCTCTCAGGTTGGATGGTGAACTTTGGTGGACGCCATTTTCAAGTCTCTCCAGAGATGCTCAATTGGGTTTAGGTCAGGGCTCTGGCTGGGCCAGTCAGGAATGGTCACAGAGTTGTTCTGAAGCTGCTGCTTTGTTATTTTAGCTGTGTGCTTAGGGTAATCGTCTTGTTGGAAGATGAACCTTCGGCCCAGTCTGAGGTCCAGAGCGTCTGAAAGAGGTTTTTATCTGGGATATCTCTGTACTTGGCCGCATTCATCTTTCCTTCAATTGCAACCAGTCGTCCTGTCCCTGTCCCCATAGCATGATGCTGCCCCACCATATGTCACTGTCCCCATAGCATGATGCTGCCCCACCATTTGTCACTGTTGGGATTGTATTGGGCAGGTGATGAGCAGGGCCTGGTTTTCTCCACCGCTTACAATTAACACCAGAAAGTTCAATCTTTGTCTCATCAGAGCAGAGAATCTTATTTGACCTCACTTGCGAATAGCACTTTTTGGATTCAGGTATATGCACGGTATCAGCAGGACCCCACCTGCCCAATAATCACTAATGAACTTCACAGTATAACGCAAAAAACATATAGTCAGTTTTGACTCAAGTTTTCTTCTTTAACATACACGACATCAGACATCAGATAAACACTTGCAGCATATATTGAACTAGTAAAACCTGAAATCCTTTAGCTCAGTCTCTGAGTCCATCACAACGGCATAGACACCAAAATCTCGTGGATGGTTCTCCTGCTGTAGCTGATCGGCCTACTAGCTGACTGCATGACGCAACATGCCTGTCACGCGACGTTTCGGAGGCTAGGCACGCCCCCTTTCTCAAGTTTAAGTTGGATACAGAGTAGGCTCCTTTTATATGCACTGCAATTAAACACAAGTAATTTGTACTCCTTCAAACCGTTACAAATTACAATACACTTACCATCACTATAACAACAAGTACATATACACATATTACGATCTAAAAACAAAAAATCTTTATATATATAAAAAAAACTATAACCTACTGCCGAGTGCAAGCATAGAATGATACAAAAGAGTTAATTGACTACCAAGCTCATATCCTATATCTAACTATCACAAATGTGCTTATGACAATTATGCTTACTTCCTCGGGGATCCTACAGCATGTTGCCAAATACAGGGAGCTAATAATGTTTAAAGAAAAACGTTCCAGCAACAATCTTCATTGAGCCCCTTTGGTACTAACGCATCCAACTTGTGGAGCCGAAAAACTCACGTTGGAGTAGTTTGACCGTGGTTTGTTCCTGGTCGTTACCCTCTATTTCTTCTAAAATGCACCACCATAGATCAGACACCTGATGACCATTTTCAAAAAAAGTGTCTGGCTACAGTGGGTTTGCCATAGGCAAACTTAAACTCTATCAGTTCTCTATCTGTAAAACACTAAAACGTAACTTTTATTATGTATAACTCAACCTCTCATTTCTAGCGTTTTACGTAAGCATTGGCCTTAAGTAATAGTTTTCATGAGATTTCCGAATTTCAAGTTCCTCCTATTATGTCTTTTAGACGGTCTATGAACCTTAGAGATAGATTGGTAAAAAATTATATTTCATCCATTCCTAAAGTTAAACAAACTTTCTTTGGCATCCCTTCATCAGGGATTAGAAGTCCGATGATCCCTGATGAAGCCAGGTTAGCTGGTGAAACATGTTGGGGAGGTCAGATATGATGTTTTAAATTGTGATTTCTCACCCCTGTCTAGAAAGGTTTTCACCTGCTGCAGACGGTGTCACAAGGGGCCTTATTTGTTTTGTGTCCTTGAGATTAGGGACGACTGCCCAAGTAGTCGGCTTGGGATCCCTTATTGGACTAGTACTTTTCTATAGATATAAGGCTCTCCTGTTAATAGGTGGTGGTCCACCAGACTTGATAATAGAAGAGGGTTATTTTCCCTTTTTTCAGAAGCAAAAGGGTTTAAATGATGAGGTTTGAAATCAGGTTTTTAATATTGTGTGTATCGAGGTTAAGTGTTTACATAATAAAGTTACGTTTTAGTGTTTTACAGATAGAGGGAAATGATTGAGTTTAAATTTGCCTATGGCCAAAATAGTAAATATAGTGATCAAAAGTACTCTCTGTTTCTCTTGCGAGATTCCCAATTTTTTGGAGTTATTGGCTACAGTTTGGGCTCCCCCAAAATTTAGGACGTTTCTCAATACATGTTCCCCCTCTTTCTTTCTAAGTTTTTGACCCATTTTTGATTTACAAACCAAATCTGTGACTGTATTATTGAGTCTAATCCAATCATCCCAAGGTTCCCAAAATAGCATTTCCCACAGGGGGACTTCGTAAATAGATGACATTATCTTAGTAATTAAAAAAACCACTTTTAGGTATTGGATACCCCTTTTCGGAGGTGACATGCTCCCCTTTTTATCCATTGCTTTGGGCACCCCAAACAGGATAAGTACCCTTCTTTTGTTGTCCGGGAAAGGTTTGTCGAGTTATTTCTTATTCAAAATCAGAAGAACCACATAATTAAAATTTGTCTTACCCCCTTTGGTAACAAACCAAAGGGGTTCCCCAAAAAGAGGTGAACATTTTTAGGGTCACTCTGCAGGACTGCAAATTGACCCCGGTTTTCTTGAAAAAATTTAGAAGGTAATCATGTCCCTCAAAACCAGGCCTTGATCTTTGATCTAATTTTTTTGTTCTAGCCTCTTGTCTCAAAAGACCGCCTACCTCTTCTCCAATCTTGGACCTGACTTCTCTACTATATCCTCTCTTAGTGAATTTTTTTTTATTTTATTCTTTTTTATGTTGTATCGCTGCAATTAAATTGTGTCAAAGACCTGAATCCCCTTTTTGAAATCACCTTTGAAATTAGGGCTTTGCTGGCTATTACGACGTCTTCTTTTAAAAAAAAACTCCATAAAGATGTTTGCAAAATTTGAAGCGCGGGGACCCTGGAGGTCCCCTGCCGTCCCAAAAATCCTGTCAAAATGAAAAATGCTGGTAATTAGACTTCCGCAGCCCCAACAAAAATTGAATATCCTTTTGGGAGGGCTAAAACCCTTTAAGTTTCGCCTAACACATGTACACCCTCTCAGAGGATTATTGGTGTAAGGCTTTAACATAAAAACGACATAAGAAGATGTCACAAGCATCTACCTCCCAAGCTGCATCAAAATCATTGGTTTTTTTAGCAATTGGTAACGTTTTCACTATTTCTGTGGGAACCCATCTATTTAGGTGGCAATGGTTGGAAAACCGATCGATCCCGGGAAAATGGGTCTATGGGGGTTTGAAAGGGATTTTGAATTTGGGGAACAATAAGAAAAGGGAAACCCCTGGGATTTCTACTTGAAACATTTTTCCCTTCTTGATCATTAAACCCTTTCAAAATTCTGTTAGGTATTATATTTTTCAATGTGCATTTGAACTTTGGGGTAGGATCAATATTAATTTCTCGTTACCTCGGGCTCTTTAAATTTGTCTTCTTCTTCACTAATTATTTAGCCCTATCCAAAACCGGGGA
>JAODAL010039484.1:0-37957 GCA_025379985.1 Phyllomedusa bahiana | reverse complement strand
AGTTTTTTTGAAGCTTTGGACATAACTACCTTCCTTGGAGCCTATGGTACCAGGGCTCTGTCAACCTCTACAGCCCATAGAGCTTTAGTTTTCATAGATCAGATATGTTCAGCAGTCTCTTACTCATCCTTATTACTTTATTCTGCACTACAAAATAATTCTAAATCCTCAGGTGATGTCTCCTTGGAGTTCAAATTTGAGCTGTGTGTTGTGCTGCTGCAAAGGACGCAAGGGAAGCTGAAGATTTAGAATGTAAATCCGTTTTCCCTTAGTCCTTTCAGTAGCAAAACGCTCACTTCTTATCAAAATTATTCAAGACAGTCTGAATTACCAAACAATTACAAGAGAGAATGGAGTTTGAGAATCCATTATATAGCATAGTCCTGCTCAGGCTCGGACTGGGCCGCCGGGGGACCTTGCGCAAAATTGAAAAATCAGATTCCCAATTTTTCTGCCATGTCTCCCCGTTCTAGGAACACCCCACATGGTGTTGTAGGTTATACCTGAGCTGGTGTCTGACCTCTATGTGGTCTCTATATGGCGGTGTTGTAGGATATATCGGCGCATGTATAGTGGCATGTATAGTGGCAGCGTACATGTGTCCCTGATTGTAGAGGTATTGTATGTGGGTGGAGGGGGATATGGATGGAGCTACTTAGCCCTGTGTCTATGATATGTTAGACTGACAAATGTGTGACCCCACTTGTATTGAAACTACACAATAACGTTCTGTTTTGCACACTGTATTATGTGGTAAAATGGGCGCATTTATGTCCGAGAGGCCGGTAATATTTTCATGTACAGTAGGGTGGGCCCCCCAAGATCAACTCCCCTGTGGGCCCCAGACCCCCCAGTCCGACACTGGTCCTGCTCATTAAAACTTCCACTGTCCTATTGAGCTTACAGGGTGAGATTGATGAATAGACTAAGGGAAAACAAATTTGAATTCTAAATCTTTAGCTTCACCTCCGCTTTGCTTTAACCCCTTAAGGACACTGGACGTATGAGTACGTCCCAGGGTCCCTAAGGGGCTTTGCAGGGGGATCACTCTGTGACTCCCCGACACAGCTGCCGGGTGTTAGCGGCTAATCGTAGCTAAAGACTCATGGGCCCGGGTGCAAAACTTGAGCTCAGGGCCCCCCTACCGCCAGACACCGTCTGTAGACCAATACGTTTCAGCAACAGATTCCCTACTTTACGTGACGGATGTCCATGGTGCAGCGCGCTGCAGAAAATTATTTCTATTAAAAGGTATCTTCCAATAGAAGAAATGAATTTGAAATGGGGCCAAAAAAACTATTTAACCAGCCAAAAGTGTCTGTTCCCTCTTGCTCTTCCCCCGCACTTTGAATCCAGAGTGTGCGGCGTGACGTCATCACGCCGCCCACTCTTTAGGACGCCAGTTCCGGCATCTACTATGCCCTAAGCCTAGAGCTGGGCTTAGGACCTAGTAAAGGCAGTGGCACAATGACATTATTGCATTGCACTGCTGCCTTCAATGGCTAATAGGGAAGTATTAGGATATGGCAGTGTATACCATCCGCTCTGCCTGTGTGACTGATGTGACCCCTGTAGCTAGGTCACTACTGTACACACACATACAGTAGTATATATATATATATATATATATATACACACACAAACACACACACACACACACATATACAGGTGTATATACACAGAAATATACATACACACATATATACAGTGTATTAACACACATATAATGTATATACACACAGATATATATGGTGTAAGCACACACATATATACAGTGTAGAAACACATATTTACACATACATATACAGTGTACACACACCACAATATTATATATATATTATATATATATATATATATATATTAGTATATATATATATTATATATATATATATATATATTAATATATTTTATATATTACTACATACACCCCCCAGCCTCACATACACTCCCCAGCCTTATATACACCTCCTCCAGCCTTATATACACCCCCAGCCTTATATACACCTCCCCCAGCCTTATATACACCCCCAGCCTTATATACACCTCCCCCAGCCTTATATACACCCCCCAGCCTTATATACACCCCCCCAGCCTTATATACACTCCCCAGCCTTATATACACCTCCCCCAGCCTTATATACACCCCCAGCCTTATAAACACTCCCCAGGTTTATATGCACCTCTCCCAGTCTTATATACACCCCCCCAGCCTTATATACACCTCCCCCAGCCTTATATACACTCCCCAGCCTTATATACACCCCCCAGCCTTATATACACTCCCCAGCCTTATATACACCTCCCCCAGCCTTATATACACCTCCCCCAGCCTTATATACACCCCCCAGCCTTATATACACCCCCCAGCCTTATATACACCTCCCCCAGCCTTATATACACTCCCCAGCCTTATATACACCCCCAGCCTTATATACTCCTCCCCAGCCTTATATACACCTCCCCCAGCCTTATATACACCCCCCAGCCTTATATACACCCCCAGCCTTATAAACACTCCCCAGGTTTATATACACCTCCCAGGCCTTATATACACCCCCAGCCTTATATACACCTCCCCCAGCCTTATATACAGCCCCCAGCCTTATATACACCCCCATTCTTATATACACCTCCCCCAGCCTTATATACACCCCCCAGCCTTATATACACCTCCCCAGCCTTATATACACCTCCCCAGCCTTATATACACCCCCCAGCCTTATATACACCTCCCCAGCCTTATATACACCCCCCACCCTTTAAATTTTCACTCCCCCAGCCTTATATACACCCCCCAGCCTTATATACACCTCCCTCAGCCTTATATACACCACCCCAAGCCTTATAAACACCCCCACCCTTATATACACCTCCCCAGCCTTATATACACCTCCCCCAGCCTTATATACACCCCCAGCCTTATATACACTCCCCAGCCTTATATACACCTCCCCCAGCCTTATATACACCCCCAGCCTTATATACACCTCCCCTAGCCTTATATACACCCCTCAGCCTTATATACATCCCCCCCAGCCTTATATACAGCCCCCCAGCCTTATATATTCCCACCCCCAGCATCAGGTGGGGTCGCTGGGGCAGAGGGGGGGCTTCAGTGGGGCCCCACCTTAATTCAGCATGTGAGGAGTGAGGGCTCTATACATTAATATAGCTACAGCAGCAGCGCCTCTCACCTCCTTTCAGTTCTCCTGCAGCTCCTGTGATCGGAGTCGGCCCCTCCCCTCTGCCTGTGGGCGGGGCTTCAGTGACTCCTGCTGCACTCCTAGTCACGGGCTGCAGAAGAACGGAGGTGAGAGGCGCCGCTGCAGCAGCAGCTCTAGTGATGTAAAGGGCACGCCCCCCCCCTCCTCACTCGCTCGCTCAGCCGCACGGGCCCCTGTGGACTCTCAGCAGAGCCGCGGGGCCGTGCACAAGATAACTAGAGATCGCAGCTGGGGGGGCTCGTGGGCCCCCAGGCTCAGGGGCCCGGTCCCAATTGCGTCCGCTGCGACCCCTATTGCTACGCCACTGCCCGGCAATTGCAGTGCCGGCAGGCAGCGTCGCCCACCCGCGCTGTTTAACCTCTTAGACGCCGCTGCAAAGATGGCCTCGGCATCTAAATGAATGAAGAGCAGTGCCGCGCACCGTTCTTCAGGGTACAAAAAAAAAAGAGTATTCAAAGTTCAAATCACCCCCCTCTTTCCCCATTTTACAAAAAAAACACCAATTTAAAATAATTAAAATAAGTCAACACATATTTGGTATCGGTCGCACATTCACAAAAAGAGTCCAATATCTAAAATAATATATATAACATCATTTATCCCGTACGCTGAACACTGTAGAAAAAAAAAATCCAAACGCCAAAATTTCGTTTTTTGTTCATTTTACGTCACTTAAAAATTGGAATAAAAGTTATCAAAAAAGTCGCATGCATTCCAAACTGCTTGCAATAAAGAGTACACTTCAGCCCACAAAAAATGCCCCCTCACTGACGTCCATAGATGTTAGTATAAAAAAGTTATTGGTGGCACAAAATGGCGCCGTGGCGCAAATTTAAAAAATAGAAAATGTTTGGAAACCCTACATGTTTGGTATTGCTGGATGCCTATTATCAACCTGTAGAATACAGATAACACATTATATTTACCAAAGATTGAATGGCGTAAAAGCAAAACACCCGCAAACATGGCGCAAGTAATTTTGTTTTTACAATTTGTCCCACTTGGAATTTTTTTGCGGTTTCCCAGCATATTCTATAGTACAGTGATAACACCATTAGAAAGTACATCTTGTCCCGCAAAATAAAAGCCCTCATAATTCTATGTAGGTGGAAAAATAAAAAGTTATGGCTCTGGGAAGACGAGGAGGGAAAAACGAACGTGTCAACAACAAAAAACGCCGGGTCCTTAAGGGGTTAATTCCTGTGAAACACCTAGGGGGTTAACAAACTTCCTAAATACTGTTTTGAATAGTAAAAAGATTAAAACAGAAAATGTTGGCCCTTTGAAAAATACTGAGGGAGAGACAGTAGAGGGCGATGAGAAAAAAAGCAAACCTATTAAACACTTTTTTCTCCACTGTATTTACCGAGGAGGATGAGCTTCCTGTTGAACAGAGAGATGAGGTAAAACTCCAACTTAAAAGTTTCTTGTCTAACCCAAGAAGAAGTGCAGCTCCGTCTTAAGAGATTAAAATAGACAAATCCCCAGGTCCAGATGGCATACACCCACGTGTACTAAGGGAGTTAAGTGATGTCATAGATAGGCCCCTATTCTTAATATTTATGGACTGTCTAATAACGGGGTATGTCCCAAAGGATTGGCGCTAGCAAATGTGGTGCCAATATTCAAAAGGGGTCAAAAAGTGATCCAGGAAAACTATAGGCCGGTAAGTGTTTGACCTCTGTTGTAGGTAAAATGTTTGAAGGTTTTCTCAGAGATGCTATTCTGGAGTATCTCACTGAAAATAAATGTATAACGCCGTTCCAGCATGGGTTCATGAAGGATCGGTCCTGTCAGACTAATCTCATCAGCTTCTATGAGGAAGTCAGTGCTAGACTGGATCGGGGTGAGGCACTGGATGTCATATATCTAGATTTTTCTAAAGCATTTGATACGGTGCCACATAAAAGGTTGGTTAGTAAAATGAGAATGCTTGGACTGGGGGAAAATGTGTGCAAGTGGGTAAGCAACTGGCTCACTGATAGAAAACAAAGGGTATTAATTAACGGTACATATTCTGACTGGATTGCTATTACTAGTGGGGTACCACAAGGGTCAGTATTGGGCCCTATCCTCTTCAACATTTTCATTAACGATCTTACACATGGATTGCACACTAGAATATCGATCTGTTGCAGACGATACAAGCTCTGTAAAGTAATCAACACAATAGAGGATAATGTGTTATTACAAAGGGATCTGGATAAGTTGGAGGCCTGGGCAGGGAAATGGCAGATGAGGTTTAACACAGATAAATGCAAGGTTATGCACATGGGGAGGAAAAATCCATTACATGACTACATGTTAAATGGAAAAAGGCTTGGTAAAAGTGACATGGAGAAGGACTTGGGAATCCTGGTGGACAGTAAACTTAATTGTAGCAGCCAGTCTCTCCCAAGATTTATTTATACCCAGGACTGTATCTAGAACAAGGGGGCATCCTCTACGTCTTGAGGAACGAAAGTTTCTACATAAACATAGAAAGGGATTCTTTACTGTAAGAGCAGTGAGACTGTGGAACTCTCTGCTAGAGGAACTTGTCATGGTGAATTCACTGAGAGAGTTCAAAAAGGGTTTGGATGCATTTCTGGAGCGTAATAATATAACAAGTTATAGTGTCTAGGATTCTGGAGAGGCGTCATTGATCCAGGGATTTTTCCGATTGCCAGATTGGAGTCGGAAAGGAATTTTTCCCTAAAATGAGGACAATTGGCTTTTACCTCATTGGGGTTTTTTGCCTTCCTTTGGATCAACACCTTAGCACAACAGGCTGAACTGGATGGACGTCTCATCTTTTTTCGGCCTAACAAACTATGAAACTATAAAAATATGAAACTATGAATACTTTAGGAGGTGCAGTTTCTTAGATGGGGTCATTTATGGGGGTGTCTAACATAAAGGCCCCTCAAAGACTGGTCACTAAAAAAAATCTGCGCTGCAAATTTACTTGAAAATGTGAAAAATTGCTACTAAATATATAATGTAAGGAATAAAAAGACATTTAAAAAATGATGCCAACCTAGAGAAGACATATGGCAGATGCTAGTCATTCCACACAAAATAGTTTATAACTATTTGTCTTCCACACAGAAATGTTAGAACTTTAAAAATTATATTTTGATACTTCTCACATATAGATAAAGATTGTAAGGACCAAAATGTATTACTAACTTAAAGCACAATGTGTCCCAAGAAAAGGATGTCTGAATCCTATGGTTAGGTAAAACCATTAAAAAGTAATTTCGACATAAAGTGACACGTCAGATTTGAAAATTGGGGCTCTGTCATAGAAGTCAAAACTGGCTACAGCAGTAAAGGGGTTAATATCAGAACATATGGTGTGTAATATGATAAATGTGCAGTGTGACTCTGTGTTTTTGCTTCTTTTATGGAAATTTTCTGCTAGTACATTGCTATTTTCTTTGCAATATAGAGTCGGGATATTGTATGTGGGATGGCTGGATTTGAGTGCTGGACTTTGTAGTCCCAGTCCAGCCCTGGTTTCAGTCATACTGTCACACTGGTCAGACAAATTTTTTGAAGAAAGACCTACTGTGTGTACTGAAAGATAGACAAGATCTCATTGCACAGAGAAAAAGTCTTTTGTTACCTTTGGCTACTTGACCAAAAACTTTAGGGTTGCTCCCTTTTTTCCCAAAAAATCTCAGGAAAGCATATAACAAATTATTCTTTCTCAAATAAGGTCAGTTAACTACAGAGGTATTCGGCAGCAGCTTACTCCCCTCACCCTATTGACAACCTCTGTCTTCTTGGTCAAACTGAGCGTGCCTTTAGGGATAGCTCATTTGGGCACAAGCAGTTTAGAGTGTCTGGACAACTTTATAATATTACATTATTGGCACAGGATCTTCCCTTCCTGAGCTACCCGATGCCTCCCACACAGCCAGCAATTATCTTCTCTACTCTGCACTGAAGAGGGACAAAAATCCCGAAACAGCGGTGTCTGTAGATGAGAGAAACTGGCTTGGCTAAAAAATCCTTTTTGCTTTCTCAAGACTCGGTGGGTCAAAAGCAAATTGAGGATTTGTTACAACCAACAGAGGGCGCTGTGGGCTTCTCAGCCCCTTTCCCATAATGCCTTGTGATATGCAGATGCTAAGTAGAGGGCGAAAAGGCAAAACAAAAACTCTACAAGCCGTTCGTTCGGTGCTCTCCTTAAGGAGAGATCTTCCCTTCCTGAGCTACCCGATGCCTCCCACACAGCCAGTATCTTCTCTACTCTGCACTGAAGAGGGACAAAAATCTCGAAACAGCGTTGTCTGTAGATGAGAGATACTGGCTTGGCTAAAAAATCCTTTTTGCTTTCTCAAGACTTGGTGGGTCAAAAGCAAATTGAGGATTTGTTACAACCAAAAGAGGGAGCTGTGGGCTTCTCAGCCCCTTTCCCATAATGCCTTGTGATATGCAGATGCTAAGTAGAGGGCGAAAAGGCAAAACAAAAACTCTACAAGCTGTTCGTTCGGTGCTCTCCTTAAGGAGAGATCTTCTCTTCCTGAGCTACCCGATGCCTCCCACACAGCCAGCCAGTATCTTCTCTACTCTGCACTGAAGAGGGACAAAAATCCCGAAACAGCGGTGTCTGTAGATGAGAGATACTGGCTTGGCTAAAAAATCCTTTTTGCTTTCTCAAGACTCGGTGGGTCAAAAGCAAATTGAGGATTTGTTACAACCAACAGAGGGCGCTGTGGGCTTCTCAGCCCCTTTCCCATAATGCCTTGTGATATGCAGATGCTAAGTAGAAGGCGAAAAGGCAAAACAAAAACTCTACAAGCCGTTCGTTCGGTGCTCTCCTTAAGGAGAGATCTTCCCATTATTGGCACATGGACATTGTACATAAAGACTGCTATTTGTAAGTAATAAACTTACAGGCTTCCTGCAGCATACTTTCCCTATTCTCTAATTATTTTTGCTATTCAATAAAGTGGGGCACGTTCACGTTGCATGTGTAGAGTGTGTGTTCTGTTATGCAAGTGGCAGTACATATTTAATGTAAAAAGAAATTCATAACTTAAGTTATGTTTAAAGTAAACAAATACAGTCATTACATAACGGTTCTCACAAAATTATGTGGGAATGTCAGACAAATGGCTTATGGATAATATAGATAATACTTCTGGTTATTAAAAACATAATGTAGAACCATTTTAAAGCACACATGTCCCAGTGGGGCAGTCTGAAAATACACTAGAAACGTCATTTTGTCATTAGGATTCTGGCCTAATTGGCTCCTGCTGTCCGGTATTTCAAAGCATTGCAGGGGTCAATTCTTGGAGATAACACCATAGTGTTTGTGACGGAGAACTACACTGAAAATGAGCAGCAGTAATTAAAAAGTTATGATTTTTTTTGTTTTCCACATTAATTATCAACACTGAAAACTTCTGAAGATGTCAGAAAATTCTCAGAGCTTTCTGCGCTTAACAACTGTTTACACTATTAAAACGTAGGGACATTGATACAAGATGTGAGGCCCTGACTGAAAAGTTACTACTTTGATGAATGTTATGGTTGCCCAAGTATGCAACTATACTTTGCTAGGGTGTAAATATTGCCATATTACCTATTTAAAGGGATTTTCCCACCAAGTAAAATTGACGTGAGAAGTTTGCAAATGAAATAAACATTTTCACCATCTATCATTATTAGAAATTCTGTATAATTTTAGTTTCAGCTGCTACCTTACTGATCCATAGTGTACAGCCCATCTCTAGGGATTCGACCATTGAGGACAGCTCTTCACTGCTGGCCGCACATGCTAAGACATCACCTCTCTTCTTGGGCAGCTACTGTGAATCTATTCCCTGCCTATTATTCACACACACTCACTGCTAAGCAAGTGTTCAACCCAGGTGCCCTCCTTCTACTCACATCCTCTGTACTCCTTAGTAATTAGTCAGATACTGCAGATAAGCCTGGACTGCTGTCCTGTGAATGTTTTGTTAGGCAGTGATCTAACTTACCTAAACAAATAGCGTAGTGATGCTGAGCACTTTCCTGCAGTTGGACCCTTTTCGACTAAGCTGTAGTCACCTAGACAATCACCCCTACACATTGTCCACTGTGAGAACGTCTTATCTATAAGGCATTAACATATAGACAAGAAAGTGCTGCTGGGACTAAACAAACTGTTGTTCAAATTGAGTTCTTAAAATTAACTATACACTTGTTTCAAATGGATGTATATAACTGAAGTCAAAGGTATGTTGATGTAAGGTCAAGTATTGTAAAATACAAAAGTTGTACAGAGCTCTGTTGTGGCTTAGTGGTCAGTGCTTCTATTTGGTTCAAATACCTGTAAAACTAAATCTTTTTTTTTTTCATTAGTAGAAACTGTCACAAGCCGTTGTGGTGTGTGTGTTTTTAAAAAATTTATATATTATATATTATATATATATATTTTTATTATATATATATATACATCACGGCCACTTTTTTAGGTAATTGTCCCCTGCTCGTTTAAAATTAATTTCTAATCAGCCAAACCATGGCGGCAACTCAGTGCATTTTGGCTGTAGCTGGTCAAGACAATCTCCTGGGGTTTAAACGGCATCAGTATGGGGAAAAAGGTGATTTTGGGGCCTTTTTAAGTGGCTGGTTGTTGGTGCCAAAAGGGTGGTTGGTATTTTAGAACTGTGATTTGGGTTTTCACGAAAAACCTCTCTAGGTTTTTTGAGAATGGTCCAAAAAAAAAAAAAAAACACCAGTGAGCGGGGGTCCTGTGGGGGAAAAAGCTTGTTTATGCAGAGGTCAAAAGGGGAATGGGCAGCTGGTTCGGCTGATAGAAGGAACAGTGACTCAAATAGCCCCCCGTTAAAACCAAGGTAGGGAAGTATCCCAACGAAAAGTGACGAACTTTGGGCAGATGGGTACAGCAGCAAAAAGCCCACACCGGGGGGCCACTCCTTTCAGCTAAGAAACAGGAAATGAGGCTCCAATTTGCCCAAGCTCCTCGAAATTGGACAGTAAAAGATTGGAAAAACGTTGCTGGTCTGATGGTCTCGATTTCTGCTGCGACATTCGGATGGTAGGGTCAGAATTTTGGGTAAACAACATAAAAGCATGGATCCACCCTGCCTTGTATAAACGGTTCAGGTGGGTGGTGGTGGTGTCATGGTGTGGGGAATATTTTCTTGGCACTCTTTAGGCCCCTTGGTACCAATTTGAGCATCATTGCAACACCTTGTTGAATCTATGCCACGAAGAATTGAGGCAGTTCTGAAGGCAAAGGGAGTCCAACCTGTTTCTAGCATGGTTGTACCTAATAAAGTGGCCGGTGGTGAGTTTATATATATATATATATATATATATAAAATATATATGTATGTATATTTATTATATATATTATATATATATATATATATATATATATATATAAGAAATATAAAAACAGGAGGCGCACAATCGTGAAACAAGTAGAATTATGGAGATGTTGTGCGAATGGATGGAGGCACAACTCTCACAATCACCTGTAGGGTTTACCGTTCAAACCCAGAAAGATGCACGGCAGCCACGGGTTCTCATATCTCACGCGCTACTTTGTGGCGGTGGGGGGGAGCTAATCCAAGCAAAGAAAAACAGACCCGGCGCTCGTGGGAAAAACAGTTGTCCTCAAAGTAGACAAAGTTGATTAAACTGTGTCTTTATTGTTTAAAACTGCTAGGTTATGTTATGCCCTGCACAATTTAAAAACAAAGATATAAAAAGACTTTACGCGTTTCGTGTCTGACCGACACTTCATCAGTGTCAGTCAGACACGAAACGCGTAAAGTCTTTTTATATCTTTGTTTTTAAATTGTGCAGGGCATAACATAACCTAGCAGTTTTAAACAATAAAGACACAGTTTAATCAACTTTGTCTACTTTGAGGACAACTGTTTTTCCCACGAGCGCCGGGTCTGTTTTTCTTTGCTTGGATTATATATATATTATATTTTATATATATATATTTATATATTTATACTATATTATTTATATATACATATTTTATATATATTTATACAAACATAGAGGAGAGAGAAAATATGCATGTACATATTTTATGTGTGTTATTTTATAATATATATATATATATATATTTTATACTAATTTTATATTATATTTTATATTTTTATATATATATATATATTGTGGGCCGGGGGGCCTTAGGCGGTCGCATGGTGCTGCCACAAGATGGCGTATGTCAGGGGCCCGGGTTGGGAAACGTGCCACCGGAGGGCATGGTCTCGATGGGGGAAGCCAGGTGTTTGTCGGTCAGCAAAATTAGGTTGCTGAACTCATATGTAGTTTGGCTTTATGTCCAGCCATTATGGGGTGGCTTTCCCGGAACAGCTGCAGTTGGGTGGGTGGCTGTTCCCACGTTCCCATGTTCCAGTTCCGGGATTTACCAGGCCTATAAAAGCCTGGTACTCTGGGTTATCTGGGGGTGTGGTTTGCTGCAGTATGGAGACGCAGTGGAGCTGGTGAGAGAAGGCTCTTTACCCCCAGACTTGAGGAAGCTGGTACCAGTGGAGGCTGGTGAAGTGAGTGCTGGCGGTGCTGGACGGTAGGTCCTGACCGCAGGTTAGTGAGGGACTCACTAATGTTTAGATAGTGGCTAAAAGGGCCCAAGGATTTTATTTGTGTTTTGTTTCTGTACATCCTCCTATTCCTAAGTAAAACTGGTTGAGGCCAGTTAAATGGAAGCCCCTGTGTCTGAGTGCCAATATTCTGTTTACCAAAGACGGCGATCCAGGAGCAAAATACCCCCAGGATGGCCCAGGAGGACCCCCCAGATGTGAGTGGACCGTTACATTATTGTGGAGGATGCCGTGGGCATAATTGGCACAACCTGGGCAAATTGGCACAATTGAATTGGTGCAGTGTTGGCACAAAGTTGTGCCTGAAGCAGTACAAGAGCAAAAGTATTCTGCAGATTTAAAGGGCCGGAGGCCTGATTGTGAAGCAGTGCTGCTAAAGGAGACACACCCGCAAACAGGCTGCGTTCTGTGGGGTGAGAGACTGTGTGCTCTCAGTGGAGAGAGGAGGACAAACCTGCATATAGAGACTGTGCTGTTTAAAAGCTGTGTTGCTGGCCTGAAATTTTTTTGTTTGGTCATGGAGGAGCTGCTCGCCCAGTTAATGGAGGCCACTGCCAAGCAGCAAGAAAATAATGAGAAGCTCCAGGCACAATTTGAGGCGGACCAGCAGGCACTAAGAATCATGATTAACCAGAGTCAGCGGTCTGAGGTTAATGGACTCACCCCAATACAAGCAGCCTTGCTAGCTGGAGGTGCAGAGTCCAAGTTGGGAAAGATGGATGCCAAGGATAACCAAGCAGAATGGTGCAAGTGATGCCTTCAGGTGAAAATGTGCTGGAGAGGCTGTCCAGTTGCCAAGAGGCCCTGGGTTCAAAGTCCCAGGAGAACAGAGTCGTCCAGAGGTGTGGAGGGGCTGTGCCGTGGAAAACCATGTTCATAGCAGGGCTGTACCATTTCAGCAGAGGGAGCCGTGTTGGAGGGCCAAGAGCGTGGATGTGCTTGACTGCCTCTCAGGAGGAAAGGCCAGGAGGTTGGGTGCAACCTGGAGTCCCTGGTGGGTGGAGTCCCCACCCCCTCTTGGATGGACAGTCAGCCGAGTGCCCAAAATCGCCAAGGCCCGGTAAGATGTTCCTGTTGTGTGTGCCCCAGTGTTGGGACTGTCAGTTATATGCATAATTTATGTAGGACTTGGCTGGGCAAAACGGGGTCCGTTGCTCCCAACCCAGAAGAGTCCAGAGGCAGGGGAAAATGGGATAGATGGATGGGGTGCTTTTAAATGCGGTTTGCTTGGGAGATGGTAACCCACTGTTTTTCCCTGGGTTTAAATAATATCCCTGTGACCCCTGCCCCGCCCAACAGCTGAGCGGGGTGTTGGCTGTGTTAAAAAGTTACCCCCCGTTCCCCAAAAGCAGCTAGAGGTGGTGCGTTACTGCAATAAGGGAGAGAGCCCAAGTAACACAGGGTTTTGTGTCTGGGGTGGATAGCCGCGTTATGTTTGTCCGTTGGGCCCGAGAGATGTTTTTCATATTCTAATGGGAAATCTTAGGGGTGTTTTCCTGAAAGAGAGGAGGAAAACCCATGAATGTGATGTCTGCTGGGTGTATGAGGGATGCTGTAAGAGTGTGAAAGGGGTGGTTTGTGACCTGAAGAGTCTCCATTTTAGTGGGGAGGGGCATGCGTAGTGTGTCGGGGGTACAGTGAAAGATGGGGATTATGATGGGGTGATGGAAAAAACCCGTGTAAAGAAAAGTGTGCCCGGCAGTTTTTGTTGGGATTGGATTGTGCCCCTGCAGGGGAAAGAAGAGGGTGGGGGTGTGGGCCTTGTAGTGCAGCTGGGGGAACTTGTTCCATGGTTGCTGTATTTCCAGTAAACTTTTATGCAGTGGCACAAGGATTGCAGTGATGGTTTTTGGGCAGGAAATGAGCAGTTAGACCCCGAAAAAAAAAGGTTTGTCAGGGGCCAGTGGGGGCAGGGGAGATATTTGAATTCTCAGTGGTAAGGAAGGCCCCCCTTTTGAGAGGTTGATAATTTTTCCCTAAAAGTTATGGAGGACAATGTTACCAGTATCACAGATGGTGGTAGGTTCGGTGGTTTATGGCGACCTGCAGGTGGGTACTATTAGCAGCCAGATGTCTGCTGTCCCTAATGTTAAAAAATGTGTCTGCCATTGACTCCAGTGCACAATGTGAAATGGATGGTGTGCAAGATAAAGGAGTGCCCTGATATGAGGTGTGTGTTATCCCTTAGAGACGGCTACAGGGGATGTGCAGGAATCATCACCACACATTGCTGCAGAAGGTCTGGGGCTCAGGTGTGCCCCAAGAGGCCATGGTGTATAGCGAACCTGAGAGGTGTGTTGTGCTTACAGCTTCCTGTGAAGCTAGTGTGGTTGTTGGGACCACCCAAGGATCGTTTGCTTATGAAAGACCCAAAATAGAGAGGACACTGCCCTGTGGGCACAAGGACAAGGTACTCTGTGTGGGGGAGAAAGCTACAAATTATGAGAACACTGGCACTGGGGTTGTCAGCAGTAGCTCTGTGAAGGTCAGCATGCCGGCTGAAGATGGTGACTTCAAGGTTCCAGAGCAGGTATGCATGGGGCCACCTAGGAAAAGTGGCTATGACTTAATTTTTGCCCATTGTAGGGTGAGTGTATGGGATGATCTGTATGTAAGCGATGTTGTCTCCGCCCCTTAAAATGTAGAGAAGACATTGGCCCTGTGTAGGAGCTTTGACCCTGGATGAAGGGTTGTACAGGGTGATCAAGGCCTACGACCTTTATCAATGGGGGAGGATATGTGGCCGGGCGACCTTAGGCGGTCGCATGGTGCTGCCACTAGATGGCGTACGTCAGGGGACCTGGTAGAAACGTGCCACCGAGGGCATGGTCTCGGTGGGGGAAGCCAGGTGTTGTCGGTCAGCAACATTAGGTTGTGACACTCATATGTAGTATGGTGATGTCCAGCCATTATGGGTGTGCTTTCCCGGAACAGCTGCAGTTGGGTGGGTGGCTGTTCCCACGTTCCCATGTTCCCATGTTCCAGTTCCGGGATTTACCAGGCCTATAAAAGCCTGGTACTCTGGGTTATCTGGGGGTGTGGTTTGCTGCAGTGTGGAGAAGTAGTTGAGCTGGTGAGAGAAGGCTCTTTACCCCTAGACTTGAGGAAGCCGGTACCAGTGGAGGCTGGTGAAGTGAGTGCTGGCGGTGCTGGACGGTAGGTCCTGACCGCAGGTTAGTGAGGGACTCACAAATGTTTAGATAGTGGCTAGACAGCCAAGGATTTTATTTGTGTTTTGTTTCTGTACATCCTCCTATTCCTAAATAAAACTGGTTGAGGCCAGTTAAACGGAAGCCCCTGTGTCTATGAGTGCCAATAATTCCGTTTACCAAAGACGGCGATCCAGGAGCAAAAATACCCCAGGATGGCCCAGGAGGACGCCCGATGTGAGTGGACCGTTACAATATATATTATATATTATTTATATATATATATTATATATATATATAGTTATATATATTTATATACACAAAATTTCGTAGCATTGCAGCATTGTATACTGGTGGCTCAATCATCACAAAACTATCAATTATTTGTCATGAATGTCTTGCAGCAAGGTAAACGAACAATTTTAAAGTGGTTTCAAAGTTTCACTTTTTTTGCAAAACATGCTTTATGTGGTTCAGGATAGTCATGGCAATGCTTCTCCACACACTGGAGAATAAACTGTTTCCGGTCTTCTTGAGTGCAATGGAGCATTCTGTGGCATCAATCACGATTTTTAATACGGCGACTTTTGAGGACGCATCCATATAACTTGCATTATTGTGCCACAGACAAGGATCTTGATGAAGAAAATCTTGCTTTATTTCCGGCGCAACAAACAGTTTGGATGATACGAAGTGATGAAGTTTCTTGTGTGACACAATGTCTCCGGCAAGCTGCACTCCAGTGAAGCAGTTGTCGTTGCCTTCCTTCTGCAGAGCCAGTACCTTCTCAATCTTTTCTGCGGTTGGAACCTCACTGTCAAAAAAAGCCAGACCCACCATAATGTCACTGAGATGCCACAGGTTTCTGCTGAAAGATTTTATTGCTGCCTCAGACATGTTGATTCCTTTATATTTTACA
The DNA here is from genome assembly GCA_025379985.1 of Phyllomedusa bahiana. Lineage (NCBI taxonomy): Eukaryota > Metazoa > Chordata > Amphibia > Anura > Hylidae > Phyllomedusa > Phyllomedusa bahiana. The sequence continues at coordinate 22,068 of JAODAL010039484.1, read as the reverse complement.
AGTTCTCGCAGTAATGTCAAGTCATTTCGCAGTGATGTGGCTGGGATCTAAAATCCTTCACTTACCGGCGAACTAAGGAGCAGGAGTGGAAGTCTTAGCAATTCCTTGTAATCATCTCTTGGATGTCAATGTACAAGCTTTTTGGTGCAAAATTCAACTAGACACTCCTTAAGTCAGTGTTTCTCAACTCCAGTCCTCGGGATCCACCGACAAGTCATGTTTTCTGGCTTTCCTTAACATTGCACAGGTGATATCATTATTGTCAGTGCATTCTGCACAGGTGATATCATTATTGTCAGTGCAGTCTGTGGGAGATGCTGAAAACCTGAACTGTTGGTGGGTCCTGAGGACTGAAGTTGAGAAACACTGCCTTAAGTGGACCTAGCTCAGTTGAAACTTGATGGACATATGTCTTATTTCATCCATACTAACTATGTAACTATGTAACTCTGTAACTATGTCATCTTCCATTTCAGGCGAAAACTGGAATCTAGTTGATTCCAGGGAGCCGAAAATCTCTCAAACAACTTTATATTTGGATCTGTTGATGCCAGCCACAATTTATCAAACATGCTTGCAATAATCTCATGAATGTGGTGCCTACAGGGCAAACTCAGTAGTTCTTTCAGCAGTTTCTGTTGCAAAAAGACGCACGCACCTGCCTTACTAACAGTGTTACTACTGGTTGTGTCGAATGATATAAACTTCGCTTTATCCAAGAGCTGCCAATCCTGCAGAACCTTGAATACAGCTGTAGCTTGTGCGGCTCTTCTGCTGTTAGGTATCTCTGGGCCCGCAACTTCTCAGTTCCTCCTTCTGGCACTAGTACTGCAAGTCGCTCAGCAGTTTCATTGTTGGGTCTGGGTTGCAAAGCTTTTCCTGTCCCAGTGTACAGTCAGCGGACCACTGCTAATGAAGGAAGCTTTGATAGCATTTGCTAAAATCTCTTGATGCTCTTGATCCCTGTTCAACATGAGACTGCCTGGATCATGGCCAAGAGACTGAGAAGTAGCAGCAAGCAAGTAGGTTGCTTTTTTATCACTGGTATCAGTTCTGACTAGAGATGCAGCAATTTCTGGAGTCCCAATATTGACAGGTCTTACATTTCTTGGGACTAAAATGCCCTTCGCCCTCATCACTATCGTAGTCGGAAATGCTGTTGTCGCTGTAACTGCTCTTACTTCTGCTAAGTTCAGCCCTTAGTAGCCCTTAGTCTTACCTCGGTATGTCTCATATTCAGGAACTCTTTTGAAAATGCAAACTTAAGGGGGGAATTGATATGGATATTAATTCTTTCATAAATTCTATAGTTCCATGAGGGTTAAAGTTTGCAGTTTTTCTAGTGATCAGTATTTTTCCATGAAGCTTCTGTGTCCTTATATTGTTGTGGTAGAAACTCAGACACTGTCTCCTTGTAAGCATCAAGATTGTTACTTTGTTATGAGTTTGTAAATGACATATCCTAATGCCAAGTGTAGATTTTTAGAAGAAGAAAGGTTAGAGATAAACCACTAGCCGTGTTTTTCTGTCATGTGCAGCAGAACCACTGACCTTTAGATCACAAAAATGATTATGTCATGCATACTAACATATACTAACCAGAGCTTAAAGGGGTTGTCTCACTATGTTGATTAATCTTACCTCAGTTCTGTTTTCTTGGTTTCATTTTGAATTCAGGGGCGTGATTACTGGTTTCTACTAGGCTGCAGTAGAAGCCAGGTCTGTAGCTATAGCAACCAGTGTTGGCAGCCTATTAGGAGAGATCAAACAGGTCTGTAGCTATAGCGACCTGAGGAGCTTATGCAGCCCATACAAGAGGGGATATCTCAGAATAGGTAGAACACTGTTAATGGACATATATTGCAAAGTGACTTGTTTTTGCAAGATCTTTAACATAAAAAGCAATCCTTGTAGTGAGACAACCCCTTTAAGAATAATTAGAGGTGTGTCTTTATTACTAACGAGCTGATCATTAAAAGAAGATTATTAATGAGGTGATTGATATAATACATGAATAATAATGAAAGATGTTCCTTAAATGATAATTATATTGTATTGTCCAATAAAAATATATCTGTTTTGTATAACGATACTCTTACTAATGAAAGCTTATAAAATCTCTTGGCAAACTTCTAATAAAGGAGAAAGGATGTAATAACATTTTGGAAAATGTTCTTTTCTTTTGTGATTTTATGTGCAAATTTGGGGATGGGCGAGTTTTCAAAAAATTTGGCTCGGTCACTTCGCCGAATTTCCAGACAAAAATAACTTCGTTCCGAATTACTTCGGGACGAATTGCATTAAAAAACAGCTATTTCCAGGCTGCACAGAGCCTTTCAGGGTGCTGTAGAATTTTGTGCCATGCTTAAATATGCAGGAGGGAGCTTTGGTTTGGTCTTTATACAATGTTGTGTTTTAGTATGACACGCACTTGACTGCCGCCGCTCTTATAATCTTATCAATATAAAATTCCCTGGGCACTTAAGAGGGCAAAACTGACCAAAAAACTGAAAGCTGGAAAAAAAGCTGGAAAAAAAACAAGCTGAGAGCTCAAATGGCAACATTAGTGACAGAGTGTGGAGGTGACGGTGACAGCCACAGCAGCATGAGGTCAGGCAGTGGCACAATGACAGGTGGCAAAACAGTAATAGGCCACCAACTGGCACAATGACACAGAGAGGAAGTGAACCGCAGCAGCCAAAGCTGCAGCAGGAGGTCAGACAGGGGCACTATGACATTCTGGAGGTGGCAAAAACAGGAGTAGGCCACAGAGTGGCACATGACACAGTGGGGAGGGCACGGCAGCAGCAGCATGAGGTCAGGCAGTGGCACAATGACATTCTGGAGGTGGCAAAAAAAAGGAGTAGGCCACAGAGTGGCACATGACACAGTGTGGAGGGCACGGCAGCAGCAGCATCAGCAGCATGAGGTCAGACAGTGGCACAATGACATTCTGGAGGTGGCAAAAACAAGAGTAGGCCACAGAGTGGCACAATGACACAGAGTGGAGGGCACAGCAGCAGCAGTATGAGGTCAGGCAGTGGCACAAGGGCCCATTCTGGAGGTTGGCAAAAAAAGGGTAGGCCACAAAAGTGGCACAATGGAAAAAGTGTGGAGGGCACGGCTGCAGCAGCATGAGGTTCAGGCAGTGGCACAATGACTTCTGGAGGTGGCAAAAACAGGAGTAGGCCACAGAGGGGAAAACAAGGGACAGAGAGTGTGGAGGGCACGGCCAGCAGCAGAGAGAGGTCAGGCAGTGGCACAATGACATTCTGGAGGTGGCAAAAAACAGGAGTAGGCCAAAAGAGTGGCAAAAATGACACAGTGTGGAGGGCATGGAAAGCAGCAGCATGAGGTCAGGCAGTGGCACAATGACATTTGGAGGTAGCAAAAACGGAGTAGGCCCAAACAGAGTGGCACAATGACACAAATGTGGAGGGCAGGGACAGCAGCAGCATGAGGTCAAGCAGTGGCACAATGACATTCTGGAGGTGGCCAAAAACAGGGTAGTAGGCCACAGAGTGGACAATGACACATTGTGGAGGGCACGGGCAGCAGCAGTATGAGGTCAGGCAGTGGCCCCAATGCATTCTGGAGGTTTAGCAAAAACAGGGTAGGCCACAGAGTGTGGAGGGCAACGGCAGCAGCAGCATGAGGTCAGGCAGTGGCACAATGACATTCTGGAGGGTGGCATATAACAGGAGTAGGCTACAGAGTGGCACAATGACACAGTGTGGAGGGCACAGCAGCAGCAGCATGAGGTCAGGCAGTGGCAAAAATTGACATTCTGGAGGTGGCAAAAACAGGGGGTAGGCCACAGAGTGGCACAATGACAGAGAGTGTGGAGGGCACAGCAGCAGCAGCATGAGGTCAGGCAGTGGCACAATGACATTCTGGAGGTGGCAAAAACAGGATTTAGGCCACAGGTGGCCAATGACACATTTGTGGAGGGCATGGCAGCAGCAGCATGAGGTCAGGCAGTGGCACAATGCCCATTCTGGAGGTAGCAAAAACAGGAGTAGGCCACAGAGTGGCCACAATGACACAATGTGGAGGGCACGACAGCAGCAGCATGAGGCAAGCCAGTGGCACAATGACATTTGGAGGGTGGCAAAAAACAGGAGTAGGCCACAGAGTGGCACAATGACAACAGTGTGGAGGGCACGGCCCCAGCAGCAGTATGAGGTCAGGCAAGTGGCCACAATTGACATTTGGAGGTAGCAAAACAGGAGTAGGCCACGAGTGGCCACAATGACACAGTGTGGAGGGCACGGCAGCAGCAGCATGAGGTCAGGCAGTGGCCAATGACATTTGGAGGGGGACAAAAACAGGGGTAGGCCACAGTTGGCACAATGACAGAGAGTGGAGGTGACGGTGGCAGGAGAAACAGCATGAGGTCAGAGAGTGGCACAATGACACAGTGTGGATGTCACGGCGCCAGTAACAGCAGCATGAGGTCATAAAGTGGCACAATGACAGAGTGTGGAGGTGGGTGGCAATACCAGTCCCTGGTAAAGATGGTTGGTGGCAGATGGAGAAAATGTCAGCGATGTGTGGCATCAGGCGGGTGGGGAGCATCAGAATAGTGGCTGAGGCAGGTAGTTTGAACACAGACTCATTTCTCACAGTTTTGGTGAGGCGTCATGGCTGATGTAGTCTGACGCCTAAGGCATTGTTGTGTGGAAATCCTGGCCGTTCCACGCCTGATTCATCTTGACAAAGGTCAGTCGTTCCACATTTCCCGTGGACAAGCGGGTTCTCCTTGGGGTAACGATGGCCCCCGCTGCACTGAATAATAATAATAATAATAATCTTTATTTATATAGCGCCAACATATACTTTACAATATAGAAGGAATAAGCACAGACAAACCAGACATTACATTATAAAAAGCTACTGACAAATGAGACACAAGGTGTGAGGGCCCTGCTCACAAGAGCTTACAATCTATTAGGGTGTATGGGTGAAACAAAGGTGACAAGTGCTTGGTTTACAATGGACCAGCCATGTTACATACCGTGTTTCCCCGATAGTAAGACAGCGTCTTACATTGTTTTTACCCCCAAAAGTCCCACTATGTCTTACTTTCGGGGTATGTCTTATGTGTTATTGGCAGGTATATGGCCCCATACGCAGGTAATAGGCAGGTGTATGTCCCCCATAAGCAGATTATAGGCAGGTATATGGCCCCATAGGCAGGTATATGGCCCCCATAGGCAGGTATATGGCAGGCTGTAGGCAGGGTATAGGGCCGGCTGTAGGCAGGTATAGGCAGCTGTAGGCAGGTATAGGCAGCTGTAGGCAGGTATATGGCAGGTATAAGGCAGGTATAGGCAGCTGTAGGCAGGTATAGGACAGGTTATAGGCAGCTGTAGGCAGGTATAAGGCAGGTATAGGCAGCTGTAGGCAGGTATAAGGCAGGTATAGGCAGCTGTAGGCAGGTATAAGGCAGGCATAGGCAGCTGTAGGCAGGTATAAGGCAGGTATAAGGCAGGTATAGGCAGCTGTAGGGCAGGTATAGGCAGCTGTAGAAAGGTATATGGCAATTATAGGTAGGCTGTAGGCAATAATATCAAAATAAAAAAAAACAAACAATCACTTACCTGGATCTCCGCTGCTCCGTCTCCCGGGCGCGCTCCTCGGTCTTCTCGGCACAGGCGGGTGACGTCATCAGGCCACGCACGCAGCGTGATGACACACGCTGCCTGTGCGGGGAGCTCCGGACAGCCGCGAGTCTGCGGCCGCCCGGAGGCCACTGCGGAGCACGGAGCGCTCGCTCTGTGCCCCGCAGTGTATACCTTCACTTATATGCGCTCCGGAGGAGTCGCATATAGGTGAAGGAATCGCGGACAGTGCCCGGACCACCGCAGCGTCCGGACACTGTGCGCTGTTACTCGGCATTCAGCATATATGCGCTCCTGAGGAGCCGCATATAGCTGAAGCCCTGTCGGCGCTCGGGCCATCGCAGCGCCCGAGCGCAGACGCCATACAGATAATCCGTCTTACTTTCGGGGTACGTCTTACATTAGGCGACCTCCCTAAGACACCGCTACGTCTTACAATCGGGGGTGTCTTACTATTGGGGAAACACAGTAAATATGGGGTAGTATACATAAAAAGTGGATGAACATGCCATCCCAACCATACATCTCTATACAGATAAGTGCCTGTGGGTGCCAAAGAGCAGGAAGTGACGAATGTGTGACAGAATTTGGGGGGTTGACAATTAGGGATCTTGATAGGCTTGTCTAAGAAGATGAGTTTTCAGAGTGCACTTAAAACTGTAAGGGTTGTGAGTGTACCTGATTGCATGGGGTAACATGTTCCAGAGAACTGGTGCAATACGTGCAAAATCTTGGAGGGGGCCCATGGGGGTTCGGATGAGTGAGGGGTGTTCTTGATTTAGAGAGGGGAGAGAGGGGGGTAGGGGGTAGACAAAAAAGGGGAGGAGATGTTTGGGGCGCAGCATGTGGAGACCCTTATATGGAGAGGAAGTTATTTGTATCTTACTAAATGGCACCAGGCAGAGACTGAAACAGGGTAGAGGCACAATAGGGGGGAAAAAAGACAAGCGGGCTGCTGCATTCAGGAAAATTTAGAGGGGGGGGGATTTACAAGGGGGAACCAAAAAGAAGGAGTTACGTATCAAGAGGAAATAAATTTAAGAGCAAACAAGAATTTTGAGGTTGTTTCCACAGTGAGAAATGGAGGGTTTTCTGGGAGTCTTGAGGTGCGGGTGACAGAGCGGGCAAGGGTTGGATATAGGGGTGGGGGTAGATAATTTTCAAAAAAACCCCAGACAGGGGGCCCTCTCCCTGGGTTAGGGCGGGTCCAAACACGGGAGAAAATAGGGGGTGGGTCGGTTAGAAATGGGGGGATACTAGAAGTTCCGTTTTAGTGAGATTTAGTTTAAAAGAGGGGACTGAGGTCAGAGACAGCGGACAGACAATCAGGTGTTTTTTACAGGGCAGGAGTGGCCCCCGGGAGGAAGGTTATAGTTGAGGTCTCAGCGTAGGGGTGGTATTTGGAAGCCAAATCTACTGATATTTGCCCAAAAGGGGGGGCTGTGTGGGGAAAAAAGAAGAGGGGACCAAGAAGGTCCCTGGGGAACCCCCGCAAAGGGGAAGGGAAGGAGGTTTTAGAAGGGGAAAATGAAACTAAAGGAGGGGTCAGGAGGTAGGAAGAAAACCAAGGGGGGGTGTCCTGGATACCGAGGGCCAAGCATTTTTGAGGAGGAGGGGTTCAACGTGTAAAAAGCTGCAAAGAGATCCGAAAACAAATGATAGTTCCCCTAGATTTGCGTCGGAGTCATTTGAAACTTTAAAAAGAGCATTTTCCTTTTGAGTGTGGGTGGGAAACCGGTTGAAGGCAAAAAAAGATTTAGCGAGGATAGGGGATCAGGTAGATTTAACCAGCGTTCCAGGGTTTGGAATGAAGGGCATTTAGAGAGGGTGGGTAGTTGGCACGCATGAAGGGCCCAGAGAGGCTTTTTAAGTAAGGGGGTTTATACAGGTGTTTAAAAAAGTTGGAAAGATCCAGGGAAAAAAAGGGAGGGTTACAGATTGTAGTAAAGGGAGGAAGACAGCGGAAAATGGACTGGACAAGTAGGGGGGGAAGGGGGCCCAAAAGCATGGTGGGGCGGGGAACAGGAGAAGCCTGGACACTTCTTTTTGGTCGGGTAAAGGGGCTGGACAGTTAGGGAGGCGGGGGAGGGCAGGATTTTTTAAATTGGGGATTTATTGATGTTTTGCGGAGCGTCAATTTTGTTTTGAAGTGGTCCCCGGTCTTCCAACAGGGTCAGTGAGGGACCTGAGCTTTGGGCTGAGGAGGGAGTGGAAGGTTCAAACAAGTTTTGGGTTTGTTTGTAAGTGGAGATGAGGAGGTGAAACATATTTTTTTGGCACATAAAGGGCAGTGTGGTAAGCCCGAGCATGAATTTGTAGTGGAAAAGTCTGCAGGAGTTTTGTTTTCCCCAAACAGACGCTCAGCGCCCTGGAAATCGCTGCAGTGGCGAGTCGGGTGGTGCAAGGCCCCGGCCGATTGGGTGGGCAGTGTGTGATGGTGCCAAAATGTCCAGGGGGTAGTGAATTTTTCTTTGTAATATTTAACACCCGGCGGGAAAAGGGGAGAGGGGGTTTGGGGCAGGAGGATGTATGGTGCTGTGGTTCCTGAGTGTTTAAGAGCGGAGTTTTGGGAAGGGGCGACGGGTTTTGGTGTGCCCCAAAAAGGGCTGAAAGTTGTTGATAGAAAAAGAGATGGGTTTATGATCAGAGTCATAAGGAAGTTGGTAAAAGAAATAGGCAGAGGCGACAGAAACCAGATCAAGAGATTTTCCCATCCTTGGGTTGGGAGTCGGGAAAAACTGCGAAAAGGCCCAAGAAGAGGTTAGTGAAAGAAACAGAGGCGGAAGGAGAAAAGGGGTAGCAAGGCATTTAAATACCTGATGAGGGGGGGTTTTCAGTCGAGAGGAAATGAGGAAACCAGGCAGCAAAAGATCAGAAACTGGGGGGGAGAGCCGGGGGGCTTTTTAAAACAACTGCGACTCTGAGGAAAAAGGGTGAAAGAGTCTAGGTTTTGGACCTCAAAGGAGGGAAAAGTGAGGGGGAATACAAGGAAAGACTGGTAGGTGCGTGTAGAGAGAAAGATGCCAACTCCCCCACCCGGGCCCGTCAAGTCTGGGGGGGTGGGGGTGAATGTAGGCCGCCCTAGGTGAGGGCATAAGGGACGCGGGTCTGATTGCGGAGCCAAATTTCTTTTAGACTAGGAGATTGAGGGAGTTAAAGGGAAAACCCCCGGAAGCAGTGGTTTATTCAGACGGATTGGCGTTCCACAAAGCACATTTAAATGGGAGAGGAAAAAAATCAAATAAAATTTCGCAGGTTTTCGGGGTTTTTGTGGGAGAAAGAGGTGGGTTTTTGCAGTGAAGGAAGGTGGATGGGGTTAGGAGGAAAGTTCCTGCACAAAAAAAGCAGCAAATGAAAAATTTGCAGATGGGTTCGTGATGAATATGAGCGATGTTTGGCAGACCCTAAAAGGATGGTTTGGGGGAGGTAAAATAAATAAGAAAAAATGGGGTGCATCATTGTGAGGGAAGGAGAGGGGGCTTTAATGGATAGAGTTGTTTTGAGGCATCCCCCCGGGGGTGGAAAGGAGGAAGAGGGCAGCAAATGATCAAATTAAAACTGGGGGGGCAAAGCTGTGGTAGAAACCCAGTACTTTCAAAGAAAGTTTCTGCCCCTTCCCGCCCACTTCGATCAAATTCGGTCTGAAAACCCCCCGATGCCACACTATCCGGGCAGGACGCTTCTCCACGCAAACTCGGAAGTTCGGCCCCCACATCCTTTGGCTGCCGTAGTCCAGGGATTTCTAACTGGGGTGGCAGAGTGTGTCCCTTTGGCCCCACTGTTGGTTTAGGGACTGCCCCGGGGCCGCGCTGCTGTGCGACACCCCCTCCCTAGGGGGGGGGGGGGAAGAGCTCTCACAGTTATCCAGACTTAGGTTGTGCTGTGGGGGGGGTTGCTTCCACCCCCCCCCCCCCCAGCACCGGGCGTAGTACTGGGGTGTGGAACCCCCCGGGCAACCGTGGGAGGGAGATGCCGCACAAGGACGGGGAACTGATACGGAGGATTTCCCCATATAAATTTTTTTTTGCCTCCCCTCATAGCTGGGAAAAAGGGGTCCATTTTGGACCGGGGGAAAGGGGCCAATGGGTGGAGAGCCAGAAGTCCCTCTCCGGATGGTACTATTCGGCTGTCACTATCCAGGCAAATCCATGCTGCGAGTCTGCACAAATGACTCCAGGGCTCTCTGCCCCCCACTCCCCTGTTACTGCCACGGTGCTTTCGGGTCATTGCCTCGTCTTCCTTTCTCCCCTTTTCCTCCCCCGCTTATGTCCTTTTCTCTTGTCCCTGGATAGAAAATCACTCATTTCACCGACAATTTTCTCCCTGTCCCTCCCTCCTCCCCCTCCTCCCTTTCTCCCCACCGGACCAAAGTGGCCGCGGATGTATCGCCACATCTCCATCCCCTGCCAGACAATTTTTCACAACTTTTCCAGGGCTAAGCGTGGAATGACGTTATTTTATCCCCTTTCCTGGCGAAAAAACGTTGGGGCCTCCCGAAGGCCCCCAACAAATGGCGGGGTTTACGCGTGAGCGCCACTTGGGTGACATCAAAATTCACAGGGGGGTACCCCGCCACCTGGATCTTTAGAAAATCATTAATGGCCCTTTTTCTTTCATCAGCGGTCCAACAAGTGCAGGCTGGAATTCCACCGGGTCGAAACATCGCATATCAGAGTGTGTTGGGGTAGGCCGTTCTGCCGCTGCAATTCGAGGAGGGTGTTCCTGGCTTTGTAGGAATGAATGAAGTGCATGCACAGTTTCCTGGCCATTTTCAGAATCTTCTGAAGATCGGTGGAAGACTTCAGGAACCTTTTAACAACCAGATTGAACACATGCGCCATGCAGGGCACATGGACCATCCCTCCTCGGTGCAGCACGGACACCAATATCCTCCCATTGTCCGTCACCATGGTTCCGATTTGCAGTTAGCGCGGAGAAAGCCACACATTGATTTCTTGCTGCATGACAAGGAGCAGTTCCTCCCTTGTGTGACTTCGTTCGCCCTAGGCAAGCCAGGTGTAGAACTGCGTGACACCGCTGTGCCCTACACATGTGGTATAATGGAGCAGTACTTATGGAGGCTGAGATGGTGGAGGTGGTGGAGGAGGAGGAGGCGGACATTGGCGCAGGAGCCGCAGTTTGACAACGTGGAGGAGAAAGTGGCGTCTCCTGTCCAAGTTGTTGGTGTGCCTGGGCAAGAAGCACATTCACCCAATGGGCCGTAAAGAACATGTACTGGCCCTGACCGTAGTTACAGCTCCAGACGTCCGCGCTGCTGTGTACCTTGGAACAAACCGATAAGCTCATGGACTGGCCCACTTTCTGTTCGACATATTTATGAAGTGCTGGTACTGCCTTTTTGGAAAATAAATTACGGCTTGGAACTCTCCATCTCGGCTCGGCACTAGTCCCCGGCGCCGCCGCTATCCGCCGCCGCCGCCGATCGTTAGGGTCCTAAGCCGCTACCAGTCGCTAAGCTATCGGCTTAGCGGCTTAGGACCTTGGCGACGGCAGCGGTGGCGGGACTAACTGTATGTGCGTCCGCCGGACGCACATACAGTTAGATGCTTCAGCGGAGCAGAGAGCTCCGCGGAGTAATCTGTGGCCGCAGTCAGGATGCGGCTCTGTGCGCGCCGGAGTGCACAGCCCAGGCAGCGTGCGCGTCATCACGCTGCCCGCGCGCGGCCTGGTGACGTCACACCGCTGAAGAAAAGACCGGGAGCAGCGACCGCGACAGCGACAGCGGCAGGGAGCGAGGTCAGGTAAGTGCTGTCAGGGTATTACTTTTAATTAGCGCTATTCATGCTGGGGGCTATTATCTATTGTTATATGTGCAGGGAGGGGGGCTATTATCTATTGTTATATGTGCAGGGAGGGGGCTATTATCTATTGTTATATGTGCAGGGAGGGGGGCTATTATCTATTGTTATATGTGCAGGGAGGGGGGCTGTTATCTATTGTTATATGTGCAGGGATGGGCTATTATCTATTGTTATATGTGCAGGGAGGGGGGCTGTTATCTACTGTTATATGTGCAGGGAGGGGGCTGTTATCTTTTGTTATATGTGCAGGGAGGGGGGCTGTTATCTATTGTTATATGTGCAGGGAGGGGGGCTGTTATCTATTGTTATATGTGCAGGGAGGGGGGCTATTATCTATTGTTATATGTGCAGGAAGGGGGGCTATTATCTACTGTTATATGTGCAGGGAGGGGGGCTATTATCTACTGTTATATGTGCAGGGAGGGGGGCTGTTATCTATTGTTATATGTGCAGGGAGGGGGGCTATTATCTACTGTTATATGTGCAGGGAGGGGGGCTATTATCTACTGTTATATGTGCAGGGAGGGGGCTATTATCTACTGTTATATGTGCAGGGAGGGGGGGCTATTATCTATTGTTATATATGCAGGGAGGGGGCTATTATCTACTGTTATATGTGCAGGGAGGGATGCTATTATCTACTGTTATATGTGCAGGGAGGGGGGCTATTATCTACTGTTATATGTGCAGGGAGGGGGGCTATTATCTACTGTCATATGTGCAGGGAGGGGGGCTATTATCTACTGTCATATGTGCAGGGAGGGGGGCTATTATCTACTTATATACGTGCAGGGAGGAGCTATAATCTACCTACATATGTGCTGTGAGGCCTATAAGCTACCTACATATGTGCTGTGAGGCCTATAATCTACCTACATATGTGCTGTGAGGCCTATAAGCTACCTAAATATACACGTGCTGTGGGGCCTATAAGCTATCTATATACCTGCTGGGGGACCTAAACCTGCCTATATACCTGCTGGGGGACCTAAACCTGCCTATATACCTACTGGGGGATCCATAACTTGCCTATATACCTACTGGGGGATCCATAACCTGCCCATATACCTGCTGGGGGATCCATAACCTGCCCATATACCTGCTGGGGGATCCATAACCTGCCTATATACCTGCTGGGGGACATATAAACTACACACCTACCTACTGGGAGATATATAAAGTATATAACCACCTACTGGGGGGCGTATAACTTACTGGGGGACCCTTTTACCTTCACTGGGGGACACATAATTTACTGCGTTGTGAAGTCGCTAACAGTCGTTAAGCCGGTTGTTAAGGCCTCAGCTCAAGTCAGTTGATAAGAGTTAGCAATCGACTCCGCGGACTCCAGTCGGTTGTTAAGCCAGTTGTTAAGGCCTCAAGTCGATTGCTAAGGTCTTAACAATCGACTCCGGGGACTTCTCGGCACAAGCCATTAGTTCTCTGAATGGTGCAGAGTCCACCATTTGGAAAGGGAGGTACTGCAGTACCAACAACTTGGACAGGAGCACGATCAGCTGCTGCACCTTAGGATGGTTGAACGCATACTGTTGTCTCTTTGCAATCGCCTCCCTGAACGACTGCTGGCGCCATGAGTAGCGGGGAGCAGGAGCATCTGGACCGGGAGATGATGTCAAAGAGAAACAGCTCCCTTCTGCAGAGATGGTGGAGCCTTGACTGGCTGCAATGGCATGCGTGCCACTGGCCGCTGCTGCTGCTGCGGCGGCAGGATGGACCACCACATCTGAGCCACATTTCTCCCAGGCCACCGGATGGTGACACTGCATGTGTTGACGCAGGGCCGTGGTGCCAACGTTAGCTCCCTGGCCACGCTTCACTTTCTGCCCACAGATTCTACATATACCCATATTCGGCTCCTCCGGTGTCTTAGCAAAGAACTGCCACACCGCCGAGTAGCTGATTTACCGCCAACGCTCCGCACTGAGTGACTACTGCCTCGCTGATCCCATGTGCCGCTACTTTCTTGGACCTGCGAAGCGGGTTTTCTACCCCGTGGCCGCTTGGCTCCCAACCGCACACTGCTGCTCCCCTGCTGACTCACGGCCACACAACCCACTTGCTGGCTGAGCCGCTGCCTGACGCGCAAGCTAATGCCCTCTTCTCCTGACGATGATGAAGCACTTGCCTCACCCGGCTCCCAAGTGCGGTCGGCTACATCATCATCTATTTGTGTTTCATCGTCACTGCTGTCCTCATCACCGGTCTTGGTATGCAGAGGCTGACCCCTCACAACATGACCTCCCATGCCACTCTCAACATCTATACTTTGCCGCCTACTGCAAGAAGCAGGGGATATTGGCCCCATTTCTTCGCTGCCAAGTAGCTGCTGACTGCCCTCCTCAAATTGTTCATCCTCGCTATATAGTGGCGCTGAGCCAGACCACATAGTAGATCTCTGGCTGAGGGAACCGGATGGGACAGAGGCGGGTTGAGGACAGGTGAGGGCCGCTGACCCGCTCCCGGGCCATGCAAACTAAGGGTTGTGTCTGACGTTTTCACCGACTCTTGGCTGGGTTTGTCAGATGTCATCTGGGAGGAAGTGGATGAGCTAGTCAACCAATCATGAACCATTGGGTTGCTGAACAACACACGGCCTCTAGATGACAACGGCAGTTGTGGCCTCACCGAGTGACCCCTGCTGCGATGTCCCTTTGCTGTGCTGCGACCTGGGCCTGCTCCAGGAATGTTTGTGACACTGCCACTCGCAGGTGAAGAGCCTGCCACCTCTCTGTCTGACATACTGTTTGTTCTAAAATGTACAGACACTGTTTGATGAAGATATCTGTATATGATAAATACACACCCTGTATTTGACTCCAAATGAACCCAGTAACAAGCTTGGGTAACACTTGGATATAAATTGCGCTCCACAAATGGGCAGGAAAAATTGACTTGTATGTGCCGTTTAAAAACTCTGTGTATTTTACTGAATATAAAAGCACAAACAGGCTTAATTAACCTTCGGATATGAATTATGCTACAGAATTTCTTCTGTGGCGGTGAAAAACAAAGTTTCTTTTACTGAGTACAACTGCAGAAAAATACTTAGTTAACCTCTGGATGTAAATTGCGCAAAATAATTGAGCAGCCAAAAACTACCAGCTTTGTAGCGTGTTACAATGGCGTGTATTTTACACTACACAACAAGAGGAAAACTTGTAATTAACCTTCACTTGTGAATTATGCTACAGGAAAAATGTATTTTTTTGGCGGTGAAATAAACGGTTTCTTTTAGTCACCACAGCAGCAGAAAAACGCTTACTTAACCCTTGGATGTAAATTACACAAAAGAATTGAGCAACCAAAACTACGAGCTTTGTAGCGTGTTACAATGGCATGTATTTTATGCTACACAACAAGAGGAAAACTTGTAATTAACCTTCGCTTGTGAATTATGCTACAGGAAAAATGTATTTTTTGGAGGTGAAATAAACGGTTTATTTTAGTCACCACAGCAGCAGAACAACGCTTAATTAACCCCTAGTTGTAAATTACGCAAAAGAATTGAGCAACCAAAAACTATGAGCTTTGTAGCGTGTTACAATGGCGTGTATTTTACGCTACACAACAAGAGGAAAACTTGTAATTAACCTTCGCTTGTGAATTATGCTACAGGAAAAATGTATTTTTTGGCGGTGAAATAAACGGTTTCTTTTAGTCACCACAGCAGCAGAACAACGCTTAATTAACCCTTGGATGTAAATTACACAAAAGAATTGAGCAACCAAAACTACGAGCTTTGTAGCGTGTTACAATGGCGTGTATTTTACGCTACACAACATGAGAAAAACTTGTGATTAACATTCGCTTGTGAATTATGCTACAGAAAAAATGTCT
This sequence comes from Phyllomedusa bahiana, assembly GCA_025379985.1. Classification (NCBI taxonomy): domain Eukaryota; kingdom Metazoa; phylum Chordata; class Amphibia; order Anura; family Hylidae; genus Phyllomedusa; species Phyllomedusa bahiana. Next base: position 6,764 of record JAODAL010039484.1, on the reverse strand, counting down.
TTTTTTGCCGGTGAAAAAGACGGTTTATTTTAGTCACCACAGCAGCAGAACAATGCTTAATTAACCCCTGGATGTAAATTGCGCAAAAGAATTGAGCAGCCAAAAATTACAAGCTTTGTAGCGTGTTACAATGGCGTGTATTTTACACTACACAACAAGAGGAAAACTTGTAATTAACCTTCGCTTGTGAATTATGCTACAGGAAAAATGTATTTTTTGGCGGTGAAATAAACGGTTTATTTTAGTCACCACAGCAGCAGAACAACGCTTAATTAACCCCTGGATGTAAATTGCGCAAAAGAATTGAGCAACCAAAAACTACGAGCTTTGTAGCGTGTTACAATGGCGTGTATTTTACGCTACACAACAGGAGGAAAACTTGTAATTAACCTTTGCTTGTGAATTATGCTACAGGAAAAAAATTATTTTTGGCGGTGAAATAAACAGTTTCTTTTAGTCACCACAGCAGCAGAACAACGCTTAATTAACCCCTGGATGTAAATTGCGCAAAAGAATTGAGCAACCAAAAACTACGAGCTTTGTAGCGTGTTACAATGGCGTGTATTTTACGCTACACAACAAGAGAAAAACTTGTAATTAACCTTCGCTTGTGAATTATGCAACAGGAAAAATGTTTTTTTTGGCGGTGAAATAAACGGTTTCTTTTAGTCACCACAGCAGCAGAACAACGCTTAATTAACCCCTGGATGTAAATTGCGCAAAAGAATTGAGCAACCAAAAACTACGAGCTTTGTAGCGTGTTACAATGGCGTGTATTTTACGCTACACAACCAGAGGAAAACTTGTAATTAACCTTCGGTTATGAATTATGCTACAAGAAAAATGTCTTTTTTGCCGGTGAAAAAGACGGTTTCTTTTGGTCACCACAGCAGCAGAACAACGCTTAATTAACCCCTGGATGTAAATTGCGCAACGGAATTGAGCATCCAAAAATGAAGTGGTATTTGTATTGTAAAAACGCTGTTTCTTTAAATGAATACAACAGGAACAGGCTTAGATCACCCTTGGATATTCAATGTGCTGTGAGCAGATAGCATTAAAATGTACATGCAGCTGCACTGGACGCACACTGAACTTCAGATCCAATACCCCACAAAATCAGAAATAGAACCTTAAGAGAAGCAGTCTCTGAGACACGCTGAGACATCCCCCAAAAAATCGCTGTATAAAAATGAGTTCTTTAGTATCAGCTATCAGAAGCAGCCGCGGCGGCACCGGCCCTCATAAGTCCCGTGAGAGCGGGATGAGCTCCCAGCGGCGCGCCCGGACCTATATAGTGCGGTGACGTCACAGAATCCCGCCGGTCTCTGATTGGCTTCATCTCTGCACATGTCATGCAGGCTATGCCCTTCTTCCTCTCAGAATTCTTTGCCCCATGTAACGCCATGTGCTCGCAGCCATTTTATCAATCAAAAGCACACTTCGTTCACGCGAAGTACCCCAAAGTTCGACTTCGTTCCAAACCGAAGTTTTCCTGAAATTCTAAATGAATTCCACTTCGTTAGAATCAATTCGCCCATCTCTAATGTGCATACAAATTGATCGTTTGGACACTGCATAAACAAAGCTGGGAGATATTTTAATCCCTCGATAACAGAAACACATCTGTGGATGTATTTTAGTGCACACCAGAAACACTGCTTCTGTGTGTAACATCATGGGAAAATCTAAAGAAATCAGCCTAGATATCAGGAAGAAAATTGTGGACTTGCACAAGTCTGTATTATCCTTCGGTGCAATTTCCAGATACCTGAAGGTGCCTCACTCACATGTACAAACAATTATATGCAAGTACAAACAAGATGGGACTGTCCAGCCATCATACTACTCAGGAAGGAGATCGTTCTGTGTCTCAGAGATGAACGTGATTTGGTCCGACATGTGCATATCAACTCAAGAACAAAAGCAAAAGACCTTGTGAAGATGCTGGTTGACAGCTGGTAAGATTGTGTCTGTTACGAGTAGCGTCGCAGCCCATGGTCCGGGCTGCGGGCGCACTCGTACACCTGCATCGCAGTCTGCGCCCGGGGCGGGTGGTGCCGCGATCCACGGGCGCACACGCGCCCATGGGCGCCCGTCCTCACCTGATAGCGTTTTTGCCTCTGCTCCCGGCCAGTGCGCATGCCCCTGCTCCTTAGGGCGCGCGCGCACCGGCTCTGTCAAATTTAAAGGGCCAGTGCGCCGGTAATTGTAATCACCTGCCGCTGACCCTATATTCATGCTCCACCTCTTCCTGGCCCTCGCCGATTCCATAGTGCTCATACCTATGCGAGGAAGCCCTTTCTACGTTCCGGTTGCCGTTCCTGTGTACCAGTCCCTTTGGCTTATGCTCTCCGACCACGAACCTTTGCTGCCTGCCCTGACCTTCTGGCCCGTGCCTGACTACGAGTTTGCCAGCCGAGTCAGTACTGCGTTATACCGTGGCTACCACCGCAAGCAAGTCACATCAGGGGTAGCGACCTGGTAGAATCCCGCCGCAGCAAGTCCCTCCCGCTTTGCGGCGGACTCTGGTGAAAACCAGGACCCACTTAGACTCCGCTCCATGGTGTGGCTTCCGCCATCGCTTGTGGTGGCCCATTGGATCCACGACCTAGGACCATTACAGCTCTACCTAGGAGCGTTACAGTTGGAATCGGCCATGGATCCCGCCTAGGTTCCGGTACCCAGTGTGGAAGATCTGACGACCATGATGCAGCAGCTCGTCGCCTCTAAACGGTAGACCCCACAGCCACCTCCACCCGTCCCTGCACCTGTCGCCTCTCTTGCCACCATGGGACCCAAGCTCCGGCTGTCGCTTCCCTCGAAGTTTGACGGAGACCTGAAGTTATGCAGGGGGTTTATTACTCAGTGCTCTATGCACGTGGAACTGATGGTCGACCAGTTTCCGTCCGAACGCACAAAGGTGGCGTTCGTCCTAAGCCTGCTCTCCGAGAAGGCTCTGGCGTGGGCAACCCCCCTCTGGGATAAGGGAGATCAGCTGGTGGGCGACTTGCAGGCCTTTTTTAAGGAGTTCCGTTGTGTCTTTGAGGAACCGGCACAGGCCTCGTCTACGAAAACCGCACTCCTGAATTTACGACAGGGAGAATCCTCGGTTGGTGACTACGCCATTCAATTTCGCACCTTGGCCTCGGAGCTGACCTGGAACGAGGCCGCCCTCTGCACTACTTTCAAGAAAGGCCTCTCTAGCCAGGTCAAGGATGCCTTGGCCGCAAGGGATCTCCCGGCTTCCCTGTCTGAGTTGATCCACCTGGCCACGCGGATTGACGTGCGCTTCACCGAGAGACAAGAGGAGCTTCGCCAGGAACGTGACTCTGCTCGGCCTCGCCGCTTTCCACACTTGGCTCCGGTGTTCCAGAAGCCTCCTCTACCACCGCCACAGCATTCCGGCGAGGAACCCATGCAAGTCGACCATGCCCTACTCTCTGTACAGGAGCATTCCTGACTCCGCACCGAGAATCTGTGCCTGTACTGCGCCAGTCCAAAGCACTTCCTGAGGGACTGTCCGCTTCGTCCGAGCAAGGGAAACGCGTGCACCTAGGGCACGTGGGAGAGGCGTCCCTGGGTGTGTACAGTCCCTCTCCATGCCTGACCATGCCGGTACAGATCACCTCTGGTTCTGGAGTTAAGATTCAAGCGTCTGCCTTCTTGGATTCCGGTTTGGCGGGGAATTTTATGGATGCCACCATGGTGTCGAAGCTTTGCCTGCCCACGATCCGCCTCGTTAAGCCACTGGCGATTTCTTCCGTGAGTGGGGAGGTCCTCCGTGACACTATTCAATACCGTACGGAGCCCGTTACTATGCGCGTGGGGGTGCTCCACAGCGAGAGAATCGTGTTCTACGTACTTCCCCGTTCCTCGTCTGCTATTCTGTTGGGATTACCCTGGCTGCAATGCCACGCCCCTGTTTTAGACTGGAAAATGGGTGAAGTTACACGATGGGGACAGGACTGCCGGCATCGTTGTCTTGCAGCACCTCGCCCGATGCTTCCCACTTCTCCACCTACGCCCATGAAGCCGTTGCCAGGGCTGCCTGCGGAGTACCAAGACTTTGCCGATGTGTTCTCCGAAAAACAGGCTGAGTCCTTGCCACCTCACCGCTCCTACAACTGCCTTATCGAACTGTTGCCTGGCACGAGCCCACCTCGGGGCAGAGTCTACCTGCTGTCGGTCCCAGAGACCAAGGCCATGTCTGACTACATTCAGGAGAACCTCAAGAACGGATTCATCCGCAAATCCTCTTCACCGGCCGGAGCAGGCTTCTTCTTTGTGGAAAAAAAAGATGGCCCACTTCAACCCTGCATTGACGACCGCGGGCGTAATAAGCTGATGGTGAAGAACTGCTACCCACTGCGTCACCAGGGACCTAATGTTGGCACCACGGCCCTGTATCAACATATGCAGCGTCACTAGCCGCAGCAACAGCACCTAGTGACACGCATCCCATTTCAGAAAGTCAAAGCTCCACCACCTCGGCTGAAGGGAGCTGTCTGTCTTTCCCATCATCTACCAGTCCAGATGCTCTTGGTCCACTCATTGCACCAGCAGTCGTTCACCGAGGCGATTACCAAGAGACAGCAGCATGCGTTCATCCATCGTACAGCGCAGAAGCTGACCTCGCCCTTGTCCAAGTTGGTGGTACTGCATTCCCTCCCTTTTCAAGTGGTGGACTCTGCTCCATTCAGAGAACTAATGGCTTGTGCCGAGCCGAGCTGGAGAGGTGGAGAGTCAGTGCAGTGGGGGTATAGTTACCCAAAGGAGAACTCGTTTGTCCACCTGAAATGTGGAGAGACTCACCTTTGTCAAGTTGAGTCAGGCGTGGATCAGCCAGGATTTCCACACACCAATGCCTGATGCATCAGATTATATCAGCCATGCCGCCTCACCCAAATGTTGACAAATGAGTCTGGATTCTTCTGGCTACCTGCCTCAGCTACTATTCTGATGCTGTCACCCGCCTGATGCCACACATCTGCTGCCAGCTGCTCCTTCTACCACCCACCATCTTTACCAGGGACTGGTGTTGCCACCCACCTCCGCAGTCTTCACTGGGCCATCATGTAGCCTTCTGATGCTGCTGCCACCTCCCCACTCAGGTCTCCTCGTGCTGCTGCTGTCACCTCCAAGCTATGTCACCATGTCACTCTCTGACTTGATGCTGCTGCCGCCACCTTCTCATTATGTCATCTAGCTGTGCCACCTCAAAATTATGTCATTGTGCCACTCTCCGGCCTTATGCTGCTGCTGCTGTTGCTGCCGTCACCTCCACACTGTGTAATTGTGCCAATCTGTGGCCTACTCATGCTGCTGCCACCCCACAATCTGCCATTATGCCACTCTGTGGCCTACTCATGCTGCTGCCAACTGACCACTCTCTCACTCGATCACCCTGTGGTATCCTAATGCTGTTTACACCCTCCACCACTCTATGACATTACCACTATGTTTGGTTTTCTTTTAATCCATCAGAAGGAATGAAAAGGACAAACACAACCGATTGTGTCTTCAAAGAAGCCTTAATGTCAGTATGACATAGTCCTTTGTTTGCATCAGGATTGTCTGTTGATTAGGTAGCCAAAACCAGGAGTGGATACAAAACACAGAAGACATGCAAATATTCCATTTTACTTGTTAGCTCTTGTTCGGATCAACTCCTGTTTCATTTTGGCTTTAGCAATACTGATGGATTATTAACCAACTGAAAGCGGAGACTCACACATCAAAGGAAGGGCAAAATGATCAGTAACTAGGGATGAGCGATATTATCGCCAAAAGTTGAAATCGGCATGGTTTTTAGGCTTATCAGAAATTTCCGATAACGCGATAGTTTAGGTGACAATCTTACAGATAATCTATTACTATCGCGCCATTTTCATCATTTCCTGTCATTTTGGCGGCCAGCCAATCAGCTCTGAGGATAGAGGGGGGTGTATGGATGTCATTGTCTGCAAAAATCACGTGACCTCGTTTTATCTGTGCAACTGCATTTCCTGTTTAAGCTCATACTCTGTCTATCACACTTCACAGCAGGACATGTCTCTCTGCATTTAAACCAATAGCTGTTCTAACAGCTCTGATAGGTAGTCTCTTCTAATACAAGAAACCATCCATCTACCTACAGCTTAGAATAGAGTTAGACTAGATAATTTCACTTCTTATTTAGTTAGAGAAAGTTTTAAGGATATCTACTGGTGTGTGCAGCTGTGGGGGGAGGGGGTGGCTGCGAGGTCGGCGGCAGAAGGAGAGGCATTTGAAAGGAAGATATTTTGCAGCTCAGTGTGTTCTGTGATCTTCAATTGAAAAAGAATTGTTTTTTATCACTTTTTTGGCCAGCAGACCTCTGATAGTTGAAATTGTCCCTGTGTTTTCGGTTCTATTGTAATTAATGTGTGTCAGTGTTCCCAAAAACCGGCATAACTTATCCCTATAACTTTTAAACAGTTTTATTGCAGTCCGTGCGTCTGTTTGGCGCAAAGAGCTCAGTTTTACTCATATTGTGTTATACATATTTGATAGTAAATTACACCTGTAGTCAGTTGTGCGAAGGCCGCCATATTAATCCATATAAAATTTAAATACTCTTATTGCAGTCCGTGTGTCAGTTTGGCGCAAAGAGCTCAGTTGTACGCATATTGTGTTATACATATTTGATAGTAAATTACGCCCGTAGTCAGTGGTGCGAAGGCCGCCATTATTAATCCATATAACATTAAAATACTTTTATTGCAGTCCGGTTGTGTTTTTTG
>JAODAL010039483.1:0-37958 GCA_025379985.1 Phyllomedusa bahiana | reverse complement strand
TTTCAATGTGCTTTTTTTATCATTCAGTTGTTCCCCTAGTGGAGGGGTGTGTGAGCTTTTGCTTATTAGTTATCTGCACCTGTTATATTTTTCCCATTTAGCACAGGGGCTTGTGTTGCCTGCTGCTGGTTTCAGTCTATAGTCCAGCCATTGAGCTGTCAGTATGGCATTGTGTCTGATTTTGATTGTTAGATTACAAAGACTTTGGGGGTCCCCATCAATATTGGACATTAGTTAGAGGATCATGGCAAAAAAAAAGTTTAAAACCTTGGCTGTAAAGCATAAGCTTTTATAGACAGGAACCTCTCTCCTGCAGATTATAAGCTCTTATAGGCAGATACCTCTCTCTTGTAGAGTGTAAGCTCTGATGAGCAGGGATCTCTCTCCTGTAGAGTGTACGATGTTATGGGCAGGGAATTCTACTCTGTAGAGTTTAAGTGTTTATGGGCAGACTACTCAGTACTTTAGAAGAAAAGTTCTTATTTGTGGTAGGGGCTTTGCTAGGGTCCCAAAACATCCGGGGCTCGGGCCCTTATTTTTTTCTGAGTAGGGCTGGGTTCACAGGGAAAATTTTTTTGCGCCCAAATTTTTGAACTGCGGATGTAATTTTACAGAGAAAAACCTTTGTATGTAGGCTCAGGAGAAATATAAGGGATTACACAGCAGTTCAGTAGTTTTAGTCATAATCTGCTCGATGAAATTTTTTCTATCGTATCAGTGCCTGTGAGATATGAGCTTTTGCCAGTACCCGAGACGCGTTCTCCTTGGTCTTCTGCGCATGTCATGTTGTCACTTCCGCCCTGGTACTCGGCGTCCCGGAGGCCGGAGGATCGAGGTCTCGGATCGCTGAGCTCAAACAACAGGTGAGCGTTTTTATTTTTAAAAACTATGTAAAAAGGTATATATGTAAGCATAAAGTAATAATATAGGCATCTAAAATTTTTAAAGAGTGGGGTAGCACCAAAACCCGGCTCGGGCTCTTTTACTTTGGAAACCAACCTTTAAAGGGGAAAAAGCAGGGAAACCATTTTATGGAGAAACTTTTAAAACTTAAATTAATTTTTAAAAACCTTTTTCTTGGCCCTCCTAGGGGGAATCGCTGTATCAGCCTTTCTTTTTCTTTTGCTACTGAATTTAACAGTCTTTCCCTCCGGATGGGATCTTGCGCCCCCCTTTGGCAATGTCCCGGATATTATGGGGTGATTTGCCCTTTTTCCCTTTGCCTTTTACATTACAAAAAGGCAGTTACTTTTTTGTTCCTTAACGGGGAAAACATCTCGGGAAGAATTGTTCCTTTCTCTTCTTCTCCATCTGTCCCAACCCTTTATAACTTCATACCGTCCACAAATCTTCACGGGGAAAAATTTACATAAACAAAAAATTTTAAAGCCCTCCTCTTTTATAAAGCATTTCTCAAACGGGTTTTCCTATCTCAAAAACAAAATCCCCTTTCTATAGGGGCCCCAAATGGTAAAAATTTTACCCCCTTGTGGGTTTTAAATATTTTGCCCCCTAAAACCCCGGGGTTATCCCCAAATTTGTACCGGGGTTGTAGCCCCTTTAGCCCAATTTAGTTTTCCCCTCAATTGGGTTTTATTAGCCCCTCAGCCGGGTTTAAGGGGGCCTCTGTAGCTAGGTTTATTTTGCCCCCTTTTAGGCAGAAATATCCCTCCGGGTACCCCAAGTAATAGCTCCGGGGTAGCCCGGTTAAAAAGCCCCCTTTTTAGCCAGGTTCCCCGCCCCCCTTACCCCAGTAATATCCCCCATACCCACAAAATTTACCCCCCTTAGCCCCCAAAATCCCCCCCCTGTACCAGAAAAAATGCCCCCCTTACCCCACAAAAGCCCATTTGTAGCCGGGTAATAATGCCCCCTTAGCCACATATGCCCCCCTGTAGCCAGTAATATGCCCCCCTTAGCCACATCTGCCCCCGTACCAGTGAAAAGCCCCCTTACCACATAAAATAATTTTCACCCTTTGGGCCCCCATATAAATACCCCCCCTTTTAGCCACACATAATGGCCCCCCTGAGCCAGTAATATGCCACCCTTTTAACCTAATAAAAAAAAAAAAAAAAAAAAAAACCCCTTTTCCCACCTCAGCTTTTTCCAACGTCCGGGGGCCCCGCAGCTTGAGAACGGTGTAAAATGGGCGGGGAATGTCATCACCAAACTTACACCCGCCCGGGGGGCCGGGGACCCCTCGCCGGAAGGAGTTACCTTTTTAAGGAGGATCCCACCGGCCGCAAGGGGGGAAAAATAAAAGCGATGCGTCACGCCCCCCCCAACCTTCCCAAAACGCCGTACATACGTGGGAAAAAAACAGGACGGGAACAAATCCGCCCTTTGCCTTCCCCGACTCGCTGCACGGCCCTCTTGAAACGGCCTTTGCAGTCAGGATGGGGCGGGACGCCGCCCGCACTGGGGGAATGTTTCCAGGCCCAGGGAAAGCGGCCTGGAGAGGGGGGGCCGAGCCCGGGGGGAAACGGGCGGGGATTTTTTTTCGGGGTCTGCCCCAAAATAAATCTGCCTGGCACAACCCGTTTTTGGGGGAAAGGGTTTGGAAAACAGTCACATTTTTGTTCAGCTCAGTATAATCAAAACGTGTTTAATTATGTTTGTAAAAGTATCCTGGTTCCCATTCTGCTGTTTGGCCACAAGAGGGGCCCCCTTTTTTCAAATCGGTTATTGCCTTCCCTTTGGGAGAGTTTTGTGGTGGTTGTTTTTTTGGTGTGTTTGCTTTTGGTGCAATCTCCCCATGCATTATCCTGTGGCTTTTTTAGGGAGCGGGGTTTTGAACAGGTAAAAAAACAAATTTGTCCATTTTTTTTTTATCATCAAATTTGTTCCCCTAGCAGTGGGGTTGTGAGCTGTTTCTCATAAATTTACCCGGGCACCGTTAATTTTTTTCCCAAGTAGCAAGGGGGCAAAGAGTTTGCCTAAAAACGGGGGTTTCAGTCTAATCCAGCCCCTTTAGCTGTAAACATGCCCCAAAAATTGAAGTGTTTTTTTTTTTTAAAGTAATGTCCCCTTTTTGAATGTTTTTTTTCTGTGAATTATTAGTTTTAGGGGACTTGCCGGACATAAGGACCATTGCCCCCGGGTTAAAAAGCTTGTGTATTTAAAGCCCCAAAAAAAATACCCCCAATATTTAAAAAATTTTCCGGGTATGTAAATTTATTTTTTTTTTGCCCAACATCCCGGGGGAGGGGGAGGGTGTCTGTTTTTTTTTTTGGGAAACCCCCCAGAAAGTGCTGGGCAGCCCCCCCCTAACTAATAGTAAGGGTCCAAATTTAGGTTTTTAAGCCAGCATGGTGCCCCCACTAACCTGTTTTTTTAAAGGGCGTTTAACCCTTTTAATGGTCGGGTTCCTACCCTCCTTAGAGTGTAACTCTTATGGTCCGGTTTTCCCTTTACCCTCCTTAGAGTGTAAGCTCTTATGGTCGGTTCCTATCTCCTGTAGAGTGTAAGCTCTTATAGTCTTTTCCCCTCTCCCCTTAGATTTAAGCTTTTAAAAAGCAGGGACCTTTACCCTGTAGAGATAAGCTCTTTTTTATCAGGGACCTCACCCCTGTAGTTTGCAGCTCTTATGGGGCAGGGACCTACTCCTGTAGAGTGTAAGCTCTTAGGGTCAGGTTCCTATCTCCTTAGAGTGTAAGCTTTTTGGCAGACTCTTTTTCAAAAAAGTGAAAGTCTTTACGACAGAACCTTTCTAAAATTTGGGTGAAAACCTTTTTTAATTACCTTTCCAGAAACCAGGAAACATTTTTCAAACCCGGGTTTTTGAACCTGCGGTTTTAGTAATTGAATCCTCCTTGGGGTGCTTTCACACAGCCATTTTTTGGGGGAGTTTTAACTGTGCTTCAATGAAAACCCTTTATTACCAACAATTTTTTTTCCTTATCAAAGCTGTTTGTTAAGTGATAATCAAATTAGTGTGTTTGAACCACAAGTTTCAAACAAGTATTTGATTTTTTGTCACGGGTGCTCCTGCACTTTACTCTGAGCGCGGGCTTTCCGTTCCCTGCTGTATCCGGAGTGGCGGCCGATGTTGGGCCCCGGGGCACTCAAAAATGCTGCTTTGGGCTCGTCACTTACCTGTCCTTGGATGCCCTGTGCTTGCCCTGGGGACACACGTTTGCTGGCCTTGTGAAATTTAAAGGCCATGCTCGTATTTGGAAAATTCCCCGGGCACTGGTCCTATATTGATCGCCTCTTTGACTTTTCCCTTCAATCCATAGTGCCCTACCCATGCAGAAAGCGTTAAAGAATTGTTCCTGTCATTTCCGTGTACCATTCCATTTGCCTCCCTCCCCTTTACCACGAACCTTTTCCCCCTGTTGACCTTCCCGCCTATCACTACTACAAGTTTCTCACATTTTTTTTACCACGCTACACCCGACTGCCCACAAGCAAGTCACTCAGGTAGGACTCCCGCTCTGGTTTATTACATCCTACTTTTGATTTGCTCCCGGCGTGGGAAAAACCACCGCTTGTGGTGGTCCAGTGGATCCAAACCATTGGTCTGTCGTTATTGTAAGCCTACCATTTCAATTACTTACTTAAAACACCTTTAACTGAAAGAAGCTTGCTGGTAATAAAGGCAGTTTAATTGGAGAGCATTTAAAACTCCCCAAAAAACCCACCCCTTGTGACAGCACCTTGCATTGTTTTTGGGGAAAACCAAAATTAAATTTAAAAACAATTAGTTTAAAACGACAGGGAAGTAGGGGGGAATCTGCTTTATCACTAAAGGGGAGGGGGGTTTTAATCCGCAGGTGGGGGGCGGGGCCCAAGGGGCCCCTACTGGTTTTCACCAGACCCCGGCGCAAATTTGGGTTGGATTTGCTGGGGCAAGCAAACCCCCCTTCAGGTTTGTGGTGGTTTTAGAATTGCTGGGCAGGCTCGAAGCTGGGGAAAGGGCCCCAGGTAAAAAGGGTTTTGTGGTTGGAGGAAAAAAGGGAAAAAGACCCCAAATGAAGCGGGGGGAAGCGGGGGGAAAGGGGGGGGCCCCTAAAAGGGAGTGTTGGAGAAGCAGGGTACAAGCCACAAACCCGGCGAACTTTTGGGGGCCCCTCATTCCTGGCGGCGCACAAGTAGAGGGGGTACAAATGCGCCTACGGTCCAGCATGTCAGCCGCAGGGCGACTTGTAAAAGTACCCCCCCTCCCTTCAACCTCCCCCTCTTTCTGGACTGGAGACATTTGCAAAATAAATAAAGGTCCAGGATTTTGCCCCCTGAGGCTCCCATAAAACCTTTCTTTTTTGGCCCGACCCCCTTTCCCAAGTAAATAAAAAAATTTGGTCCCCTTTTTTTTCTGATTTTTCTTTCAAAGCCAAGATTTTTTTCCCAGGGAAAAAAAATTTAGGAATCAGCTTCGGGGGGAGAAATAGTTTTTGATTTTCCGTGGAAAAGGGGGGTTTTTTTAAAAAATAAAAAAAAGAGGTTTTAGCTGGGGGGGACTTTGTAAAAAAGTTTTGGACACGCAGAGTAAGCGGAAACCATAGCTTATAGGCCACTGGATTAATGTGCTTCAGAACCTCAAATGGCCCCAAGAAGCGTGGGCGTAGTTTATAACTGGGAATCTTGAGCTGTATGTATTTGGCCGACAGCCAGACCTTGTCTCGGGGAGCAAAAGTCAGGGGAGGTCTCCTTTTCTTATCAGCTTCAGTGTTAAACCCGGGGCCCAAAGCTTTTTTAAAAGGGATTTGGGGGGTTTTGGGTTCGCAAATGGTTTGCAAATCCATTCCGGGGACACCACAGCGGGAAAACCTGGGAAAGGGAAACGGAAGAGGAGGGGGGGGTATAAAAGGGGCGGGCCAAAAAATTAAAAAAAGGGCACCAGCAAAAATCAAACCCAAAAAGAGTTGTAAAAAACTCCGCCCAAATTGGAAGCATTTTGGGGACCATTAAATGAAAATTTCCCAAGGGGAAAAAAGGGGGTGCAAGTACGCCAAGGGGACCTTTTTTGGGACTCTTTCTACCTGGTCTTTTTGCTGCAAAATGAAGGGCCCGGGGAAAAAAACCCAGCTTCACCTGCATCAGGAGCAAGTGCAAACGGGCATTGGGGATCCCGGGTAAGAGAAAAAATGTGTTGGTGGGGTCTTTTTAAAATTGGAAGATGTGCTCAAAAAAGGGTTGGGGGGAGGGGAGGAGAAAGGGGGCCCCGGGCCCCAAAGCAAGCGGGGACAAAGGTGAACTCTAAAAAAAAACGATCAGAAAACCACCTAAAAAATTTTGGTTTTTTTCCGGAAAGATGGGTTTGATAAATTCCATCCCACTTTAAAATTCACGGAGCTTGGGGGGGTGGGAAAGGGGCCTGCGCAAACGGGGCCGGTTTGGGGTGGGGTGTTTTTGTCGGGCACTTGTGGTCCCAGTTTTTTCCCCACAACTTCCTTGGTATTTTGGAAAGGGATTGGCCACCTTTTAGAACGGGGGATTAGTTTGTTTAGGAATCAGGAAGTTGAACCGCAAGAAGAAGAGGGACCACCTGGCTTATCATGGAATGAGAGATTGGACCATTTGGAGGGACTAGAGATTTTTGTGGTTGGAATAGATAGGGTGTTAAGCTCCCTCCAGTAGGTAGGCATTCTTCCAAGGGCCGAAACTCCCGGGCCCCCCAATGGAGAGAATGTTTTAAAAAAGAATCCATACGTGACTGTCTTGCCTTTAGGACCTTTTTGTGCGAGAACCAACCCACCGAATAGGCATCAACTTCTAGGGAGAAAGGCTTCTCGGTATCTGGTCAGTACAGAATGAGTGCAGAGGAGAATGCCGACTTTAATTTAGCTAAGGCCTCCTCGGCCACTGGCGGCCACAGCTTTGGGATGGTGTTCTTCTTGGTGAGAGCCATGATTGGTGCCACCAGTGTAGAGTAATGCGGGAATAACTGCTGATAGAAATTGGTGAAGCCCAGAAAGCGCAGTATAGCCCGAAGACCAACTGGCCAGGTACACTGCGGAATGGCGGACAATTTTGCGGGGTCCATCTAAAAACCCTTTTGGTGATGACCGAGAAAAGGAAGGGGTTGGGTGAAAGAGGCACTTATCGAACTTGGCAAAGAAGTGATTCTATAGGTCTCTTCCTGGCACAAGGGATCTGATGAACTCTGGGGTGGGTGAGAAAACCATTATTTTCCAGGGAGACAACGCACAAAATAGAGGGGGTCGTGAAAATATTGTTGATGAACTCCTGGAAAACTGCTGGAACATTACACAAACCAAAGGGCATAACCAGGTACACAAAGTGCCTGTACCGTGTGTTAAAGGCCATCTTCCACTCATCCCCCTCATGGATCCGAATTAATTTAGGCCCCCACAAAATCCAATTTTGAAAAAAATTTTCACTCCTGAAGCTGGTCAAAAGTTTTATGAAAAGTGGGGAGGGGATAACTTTTTCATGGGAAAAATTTTTGAGTCCCTGATAATCAATACAAGGGCATCTTTATTCTCCACAAAGAAGAACCCGGCACTGGCTGTAGAGGAGGTCTTGCGGATAAACCCTTTCTGGAGGTTCTCCCGTAGTAGGCCAAAAGGCCTGGGGCTAGGGACGACAAAGGGGAGACCCGCTTGGGGAGGACTAGAACTGGGCATCGGGTCTATAGGACAGTTGTAAGGGTGGTGAGGTGGAAGGGTCTCCAAAAAGGCAGCGGGTAGCCCTGGCAGAGGTTTTGAGGGGCGAAAGTGGAGAAGTGGGGTGCACCGGACGCAGTGCTACCAAACAGTGTGACTTCGCCCGTCTTCCAGTTGAGTGTAGAGGCATAGTGTTGCAGCCACAGTAGTCCAAGAAGGATTGTCGAGGAAGAACGGGGCAGCACATAGAATGTGATCTTTTTGTGCAACACATCCAAATGAAGAAACACTGGTTTAGTAATGTGCTGAATGGGGTTGCACGGATGTTCCCCACTGACCAAGGAGATCACCAGAGGTTTAACCAGGAGGACCACCGAGAGCTGATACTTAGACACCTGGAAGGAGTGGATGAAGTTCCTGGCTGATCCGGAATCCAGAAAAGCAGATGCCTTTAACACGATCCCAGACCAGGTAGTAATCTGCACAGGAAAAGTCAGAAGTGGAGAGAGATTATTCACACCTAGGGATGCCTCTCCCACGTAACCTAGATTTGTGCATTTCCCGGGCATTGGGGATTTTGTGGGCAGTTTCTGACACAGAGACAGGCACTGATTCTTCTCCCGACGTCGGACCAACTCTTGATGGGTAAGATGGCCCTGATTACTTGCATGTGATCCTCAGTGGATGGCTGTGGGAAAGGCAGCGGGAACCTCTGGAATACTGGAGCAAGATATGGTAGAAAGCGCGCCCAGACCAGTTAACGTTCGAGACGAAGCGCCTCCTGCCTCTCGGTAAAATGCACATTGATGCGAGTGGCCAGGTGAATCAGCTCAATTAAGGAAGACAGCGGGTCTCTTGCAGCCAATGTGTCCTTTACCCTACTGGAGAGGCCGCTCTTGAATGTGGTGCACAGGGCAGCATCATTCCAGGATAGCAGAGAGGCCAAGGTACAAAACTAAACTGTTTGGCCACCAACTGAGGAGTCCCCTTGGACTGCAGAATTCTGTTATGAAAACCTGTACATTAGCCATCACTGGTTCATCCCTGTCCCAGAGAGAGGTGGCCCAAGCCAAAGCTTTCCCTGGAAGGCAAGCTGACCACGAACACCACCTTAGACCGTTCGGGAGCTGGTCGGCCATCAGTTCCACATGCATGGAGTAATGAAGCCCCTGCAGAGATTCGGGTCCCCTATGAACTTTGATGGTAACGACAACCAGAGCTTGAGTCCAACGGGCACCAATGGGACGGCAGGTGTAGAACAGACCACGGGGAAGGCTGTGACTTCTGCTGGGTGGCGAGCATGCATCCTAAGTAATAGGGACGTATGCAGTGGCCGACAGGAGCGTACAGAGAAGCAAATACACGACCGCGTGAGCATCTGCTGGTGGTGCAAGTCGCCCCGCAGTCCAACACGCTGACCGCGGCGCTCCTCGTCCCCGGCAGCGCACAGGCAGAGGGGGTACGAATGCGCCTGCGGCCTGAGTGACTCGTTACATGTTCCAAAACTTTTTTTAAAATCTACCAAATTTTGAGGATTTTTGGGTTAAATTTTATTCACTGTACCATAGAAGATATTGGAAAACCGAAAAAAATAATATAACCTGAGTGCAATGTGAAAAAAAATACTTGCAACATGTTTACAGGTGTTATATTTTCATGGCTTTTACATAAATGATGTGTTATCTGTATTCTGCAGATGAGCGGGTGTATTATACACCTTCCTAACCTAAATCTGACAGGCTCACCCCAGATTTTATTACATGTGCCTCAAGGACTGCTTTAAGTTACACCTGACTTTTTTTTCCGTGAGGTTTGATTTATGTTTTCCAATTGTTTTTTAAAGTGGATCAATGACAAGTTAGGCAAATTTAAAACTAACTTAGATTCTTAACAAGCAAGAAAGAGAAAAGACATTACTGTTTTGCTGTATTCTCTCTTCCCACAAAGGGAAAGTTCAGGGAAAGAACTCACTAAAAGGATTGCTTTTTTGTTAAAGAGCTTGCAAAAAAAAAAATCATTTGCAATATGTTCATTACTTATTCCAGAAAATCACCTCTTGTATGGGTGAAATAGCAACAGACCTGTTTAATTTCTCCTGATAAGTCCCAGGCTGGTCGATAGCTACAGACCTGGTTTCCTCCAGCTCCCCTGCGGGCCCTAGTACTAGTAGAAACCAGAAAACACCCCCCCTGAATTCAAAAATAAAAACTAAAAAAAAGATGGATCATGAGTGATACATCTTTCCCATAAAACCAATTGCTGCACCTTAACATTTTCAAAGAACAATATAGAATCTTTTTGAACCATGGCCTTGATGGCTGGGGGGGGCCCATTTTTCCACGACAAATCTTGGGGCCCCTATGTATTAAAATGTTTGCATAAACTGCTTTGTTGCTCAAAAAACCAATAAGAGTCTTTAGAACCAATCGGTCAGTTTTATCTATATAGTGTCTGGAAATATAAAAGCTGAGCTCTGATTGGTTGCTGTGGGCACAAAGACAGGCTTACTGCTAGACAGTTTTCATACATAAGGCCACCATGTTTTTATTGGTTTTCAGAACTGTCTTGGCTGTTTGCAGGATTGGACTGGCCCACCAGAGTACCAAGTGACCCAGTACCAAAGACCAACAGCAGTTTGGCCACTATAAACTTCTCTTGCTGTGGGCACTCTTTTTCATTATTGGGTGTTTCTCATATTGATTTGTCCTGAAGATAAAGCTTTGCTTCTGTTCTCTAGAGCTTGAAGACCATTAGTATAATTTCCCTTGGTGGGCCTGATGTACCCCAGACCTAAACTACCATATATACTCGAGTATAAGCCGATCCGAATATAAACCGATGCACCAAATTTTACCATAAAAAACTGGGAAAACTTATGGACTCAAGTATAATCCTAGGGTGGAAAATGCAGTGGCTACTGGTAAATTAAAAAAATAAAAATGGCTAACAATAAAATTACATAGGCAGGTATAGGGAGTTTAATGTCCCCCATAGGAAGGTATAGGCAGTTAAACGTCCCCTATAGACAGGGTTTCCATGTCGGCATTAAAAAATACCTCTCCCCCGCTGCTCTAAGGCGCTCTGTCTGAGGCGCATACAGCTGAAGAGATTGCCGCCAGCACCTGGGCCATGGCAGTGCCCAGACACCGATGGCTGACTCGAGCATAAACCGAGGAGGGCTTTTTAAGCACAAAAATCTAAGGCTGAAAAACTCTCCTTATACTCAAGTATATGAGGTAATCATTTAGGGTTTTTTTTTTTTTTTATTCGGAGGTTGTACAGTAAAAACAGTAGGGCCAGGTTCACACATACAAACACCCCCACCAACACAAATTACAATTTTCTACAGGTTTGTCCAACCTTCTGTTTTTTGCTTAGGGGGATTTTTATAGGCTGTGTTTAAATTCTAGGGGTTGGCTTATTAGGGTTGAATAGGCATTTTCAGGGGGGGGCCCTTAAACATAGGGGAGGATTAAAATGTTTGGAAAATATCCCCAAAACAGACGAAAATTTTACTTTTTAAAAGGAATCAAGGTCTTTTTTAAAACTAGCCCTTATTAAATTTTCCCCCTTTTTTTTAGGAACCCCAATTTTAACTAGAAATTGGATTTCAAACATTTGAAAAAACAAAACTTTTGTAATGTTGCTATTTTTAAAAAGGTTAAAATTTTTTTTGGCCCCCCTGTACTATAATTAAATGAGTAGTCTCCCTACAAAGATTAGCGTTCAACTGGATCATCTCCTGCAGAATCTGACTGGCCGTATCCCACATGCTGCTCCCTCATTTAACCCCAAAAATGCAGTTTAAAATCCTCAATGTGTTTTTTAAACCCCCTTTCGGGCCCTTTAAACTGCCCCTGCCTGGGGTGACGGTGGGGTTTCTAAAAATCCCCAACAGCTGGTAATGACCTGTATGGATGCGTCTGTATGTTGAATGTTAGCCCATAGTGTCCTTACAGATGGATACTGTGGGCTGAAAAATTGGGGAACCCCCCTTTCAAACATCTTTAGTAGTTCATAGTGCTGGGGAAAAGGGGGTATGTAGTGGGAAATTTCTTTGCAAAACCTGCTAAAATAAAGGGAATGGGTACCGGCTGCTAAACTGACACAAAGGGGTTAAAAGCAAGACGGCTTTCCCTTCCCTGTTGTTTAACCCTTTAGACTCCAAAGCCGTGTCTAATTTAATTTAGAAAAAGGGGGCCCCGCAAACCCTTTTCACTGCTGTCAACACCCCCCGGGTTTTCATGGGAAATTGCAAGTTTTATGAAGGGTTTTTCCCTTGCCGCCATGTTTCCCCTTTTTTCAAATTTTTTTTTTTAAAAAGTTCAGATCTCCCATCTTTTGTCATTATACCAATAAAAATAAATAGTAAATGTTTCACAAAATTATTATAGCCGCGACTGTAAAATTCTGAACTGTTCAGATATATCATAATTTATCCCGTACACTGAAAACCACAGACGAAAAAAAATAAAACAACAAAATTACGTTGTTTTATTTTTGTCATTTCACATCCCCTAAAAATGTATCAAAAAAAGTCACATCTACACTCACCGGCCACTTTATTAGGTACACCTGTCCAACTGCTCGTTAACACTTAATTTCTAATCAGCCAATCACAGGGCGGCAACTCAGGGGATTTAGGCATGTAGACATGGTCAAGACAATCTCCTGCAGTTCAAACCCGGGAGCATCAGTTATGGGGAAGAAAGGTGATTTGAGTGTTTTGAACATGGCATGGTTGTTGGTGCCAGAAGGGCTGGTCTGAGTATTTCAGAAACTGCTGATCTCCTGGGATTTTCACGCACAACCATCTCTAGGGTTTACAGAGAATGGTCCGAAAAGAAAAACATCCAGTGAGCGGCAGTCTGTGGGCGGAAATGCCTTGTTGATGCCAGAGGTCAAAGGAGAATGGGCCCGGGCTGGTTTTGAGTGATAGAAGGCAACAGTGACTCAAATGCCACCGTTACAACCAAGGTAGGCAGAAGAGCTTCTCGAAGCACAGTACGGCGAACTTTGAGGCAGATGGGCTACAGCAGCAGAAGACCACACCGGGTGCCACTCCCTTTCAGCTAAGAACAGGAAACTGAGGCTCCAATTTGCCCAAGCTCATCGAAATTGGACAGTAGAAGATTGGAAAAACGTTGCCTGGTCTGATGAGTCAGCATACTGTGTACTATCCGTCAGTGGAGTATTCGCCCCGATAAAGGACGGCTCCGCTTTTATGACAGATAATATCCCCTATATTTCGTGTTAAACACCTTACATCCCACTATCCCCACGCGTTTTCCCTCCGATAAGGGGGGAAAATAGTTATATTAAATCATGACATGTTTAAACCAAATTGTTTAAGATCTTATCAAGGACTAAAGGCATTTTTGATATTTTACCTCAGACCCAACAACAAACCTTTATTATGGAACTAGAAAGGATACTTGTAAGGGGATTAGAGACGGGCCTGATTTAAAAACAGAATTTAAATTCAGTGCCCTCTAACCCCAAATCCCCTACTTTCTACCTTTCCTAAGATCCAAAAAGGGTTATACCCATTAAAGGCGAAACCAAAGTTCGGGTGTAGGATCAAAAAAACGCAAAAATGTGGGGATCTTATAGATAACATCTTGCAGGCTTTGTAACCATTTTTCCATCTTACTAAGAAAACACTTCTACTTTTGCGTAGATTGGGGATTAATTTAACAAAGAATTACTATTGGGCTTATAGATGTAAAAAGTTATTTATTTTTCCCCAAAATAAAAACGGTATTCGGGCAGAGAATATTTTTTGTCTACAAGAAGTATAAATTTTCCAGGCCTAATGCCTTTGTACAAATTACTTGATTTTGTGCAAAACATAATTATTTTGTTTTTTGCAACAGGGCCCTCTCCCACCATCGGGGACCGCAATGGGGAGCCCTTGTGCTCCCGCATATCAAATCGCCCCTGGGCTGGGGGGAGGCCCCCTTGGGTATCCAACCAGGGGATGAAAAATGGCCCCCCAATTTTATTCGGGGGGAGGTACATTGATGCATCAATCTATGGGAAGGACAAGGGGTCATTTTTTGAGGGTTTTTGTTGCAAATTTAAACAAAAACAAAATCGGTATGCTTTCAAAATTTTAAAATGCAGGAGAGATGTTTACCCTTCTTGGAGCCTCATATTAAAGATAAAAAGGAAATATCCTTTCAATATGTTAGGAAACCCTACTAAAACTAACACCTTTTACACGGGAAATTTACCACCTTTCCCCCTGTAGGAGAGGAATACCAAAGGGGTCATTTTCTGAGAGTTAAAGAGGAATTGCTCCGAGATGGGGGACTTTAGGAGACAATCAGGTTTTTTGAGAGAGAGTTTTCAAAATCAGGATATCCCTCAAGAGTCCTTGAATCAGTTTCAGGCAGCACAAAAACAGAATAGGTAATTTTTGCTAAAAAGGTAAACCCAAAAAAAATAAAACAAAAATAAGGCACGTATAGTTCAACTTTTGCGACAAAATCTGAAGGGTAATACCTTAAAAAAATACTGGGAATTTTTAAGGTTGGATCAGGATCTAAAAGGATATTTTCCTTCCCCCCCTTTTGAAAACCTATGGGAGGGGTAGATCTATCAAGGATAGACTGACCATAGTCATTATACACAAACCCTCTCAAGGCACTTTGGCTTGGAAAGGGAGACGTTGGTATTTAAATGGGGGGGATGTGTACCCCGCCCTTTATATTACAAACAAAATCCTCACAAGTGCCTTAAATGGAAAAATTTTTCATTTGTGATTTTCCCAAAACCTGTGGGCCCAGAAGGGTTTATTACATGTGATATCCCCCTGCCCATTTTAACAAAATTTGGAAAAAAAAAGGGAAATTTTTCAAAAAAAGGGGGTGGGGAAACTTTCGGGGGTGACGAAATAGGAGAGAAAACCCCAGTACCCGAATGTGGGGGAAATCATAATGGTAAAGGGGAATCTCGGGTTTTTTGATCTTAGAGTTCGTGAGACCCCCCCAGAGGAGGGGGAATGGGATAGACGAATTCATGAAAAAGGGGCCCAATGGATTTATGTATGGATTCGTTCTCCAAAAGGGGCCTAAATGAGCTTTGAAAATTTGGTTTTTTTTATTGAAAAGACCTGTTTTGGGCCGTTCCTCTGCTCTGTCTTGTTCGCACTCCCATAGAGGACCACATTGTTTTTTTCAGATCTCCCATTGGATAGAAATCAGCCCCCCCCATTTATAATTTTTTCTTATATTCTTGTTACCTACAGTCATAATTAATAAGCTGGGACAGTGAATGTTGTCCCCCAAATCTTTGGGCCCCTGTTTTAAACCCCTTTTTAACCTATTGTGTCTGTTGTTTTAGAATTGCTTGGGAAAAATTTGGAATAATGAGAAGCCCGTCACAATGTTTCTATCAATATACATGTGATATATGGGGGGCGTCCGGAACAGTGACCCGCCCTAGGGAGGGGGCTGCCGTTATGGTATATTTGGTCAGGGACGTATTTTTAGTCCAGGCAGAGGGGCAAAATGTCTTTTAATATGTACTTTACATCCCGGCAGCACTAACCGGAAAAAGACATGTTATCTTTTCCGGGGAAAGCGCAGTGAAGTTTTTTTGAACGCCGGGCCCGCAGGGGCGGGCGGCTTTAGACATCGCAGTGTCGTTTCCCGGCGGCATAACCGGGAAATGACACTTTTTTCTCCGGACATGCGCTTCCAAATCCGGGAAGCCGGGTAAAACAACCTTAAAAGGGAAACCGGGAAAAAGGTATAAAGTAAAAATACCAAATTTGGAAATGTTGGGGTTGTTTGTTTTAATTTGGGGGCCATTGGAGGGGGGATTTAAGGGAAGCAGAGATGATTTGTCTGATCCTCTTATCCTGGGGGCCCGATACCAAAGGAGCTGCGGGGAGATCATTTTTTTACCTGACAGCATCTAAGCTAAGTTCATCTCCCATTGAATTTTAATAGGGGGTAATGTATTGAGACAGGTTGTAATCGTTGTATATAGCGTACTCTTATTCCAAGCAAGAGTTTTTTTTAATCCCCCGGGATAACCCTAAAACTGTAAAAGGGGAAAAACGCGTCGGGATAGCGGGGTGTAAGGGGTTTTTTACACGTTTAAAGTGATATATTGTATAAAAAACGGAACGCCCCCTTTTTTGGGGGGGAATACCCATGACGGATAGTAACGATGCTGTATCATTAGGGGGTTTGGGGGTAATCTATAGGGGTTTAGATTGATAATTTTAGATAGTTTGTTAAAGTTAAAGTTTTTAACAGGGATTATAATTTGCAGTGATTTTATTTTTTTAAAATCCTTGTTCATATAGAATTTTTAGTTTTTTGGTTTATGAGTCTCGATTTTGCTGCCATTCGGTGGTAGGGTCAGAATTGGCTCAACAACATGAAAACATGGATCCAACCCGCCTTTTATCAACGGGTTTAGGTGGTGGGGTGGTTCAGGTGTGGGGAATATTTTTTTGGGCACTCTTTGGGCCCTTGGTACCAATTGGCACGTTTTCAAAAACCCTTTTTGAATTATCCCGAAGAATGGGCCGTTTGAAGGCAAAGGGGGTCCAACCGTTACTTCATGGTACCCAATAAAGTGGCCCGGGGAGTGTAACAAATGGTAATAACCTTGTCCCTGACCACGTGATTAGATATTTCTATGTTCTCCTTTTATTTATCTTATTAATCTCCTAGCGTAAAATTGTTTTTGGGGTTTTTAGATTTTAAAGGAATGGGAAAAGGGATGACCAAATAAAAAAAAATGTGCCAAAGCACACATGGCACACCACTATTTTACACTTATTGAGGGGTAATATTGAATGTGGGTGCAGGGGCCAAAAGAGAAGGGAAAAATTTCTCAAAAACTCCCATTCGGCCCCCCGTGGAAATTTTTCCCAAAAAAATTATTTTGAACCAATTATTTGCAGCTAATTGCATTAAAAAACAGCTGTTTCCTGGCTGCAGAGAGCCTATATGGTGTTGAGAACATTTGCCAGTTAAAAAATTTAAGGGGGGGCAGGTTTGGTATTGAACAAAGCTTTTGATTTAGCATGACACGCTTTACCCGCCGCTCTTAGAACGCTTTGCACTTCCTTACTGGGCAGTACAGGGCAAAATTGACCCCCTAACGGAAGGGGGAAAGCAGCCTGACAAGGAATGTCAGCCCAGCTAGAAAAAACCCACTGAGGGGCCCAAAACCCACTATACTTTAAAGAACACACTCCTTTTACCCCCATCATGATGATCCACAGATTATGGAAAACCTTTTTGTTAAAAGTGTACTGTTTGAGCACCCCACCCCCGAAAGAGTGGAGAGGGGTGTCAGCAAAAATTTGGGGGAAGTCATGATCATTTTTGCCCCTTCCTTGCTGTC
The DNA here is from genome assembly GCA_025379985.1 of Phyllomedusa bahiana. Classification (NCBI taxonomy): domain Eukaryota; kingdom Metazoa; phylum Chordata; class Amphibia; order Anura; family Hylidae; genus Phyllomedusa; species Phyllomedusa bahiana. The sequence continues at coordinate 21,015 of JAODAL010039483.1, read as the reverse complement.
AGGCCCCTTTCAATTGGTGAATATCCATCAGTATTTCAAAGCCAAAAACAAAAAGGAGTTGATCCCAAAAATGAGATGATGAGTAAATGGGAAAATTTTTTGCTTCTGTGTTTTGATCCACTCCTTTCTTTTGGTACCTAATTTTCAGAAATCCTGAGCAAAAAAAGGACCATTAATACTGGCCTTCGGCTTTTCATAAACAAATTTGGTCAAAAATCATCATATTGTAAACCCAAAACAAACAGAGTTGATCCCAAAAAGAGAGGCCTTACGGTTCTCCCAAGAAAAATTTTGGGTTTTTTGTTTTCCATTTCTACCTCCCGAGAGTTTAAAGAAGGGGGAAAACCAAATGTATGTCAAATTTTAAATTTGTTTGAGGGTGGAAACAGCATTAGTAAACCACAGAGTGGTCAACTGAGAGAGTGGTCAGTTGGCAGCAGCATGAGTAGGCCACAGAGTGGCACAATTACAGATTGTGGAGGTGGTGGCAGCATGAGTAGGCCACAGAGTGGCACAATGACAAATTGAGGAGGTGGCAACAACAGGTGTAGGGCACAGAGGGGCACAATGACAAATTGAGGAGGCGGCAGAAAGATAATTAGGTAACAGAGTGGCACAATGACAGATTGTGGAAGTGGCAGCATCATGAGTAGTCCACAGAGTGGCAAGTGACAGATTGTGGAGGTAGCAGCAGCATGAGTAGGCCACAGAGTGGCACAATTACAGATTTTGGAGGAGGTGGCAGCATGAGTAGGCCACAGAGTGGCACAATGACAAATTGAGGAGGTGGCAACAACAGGTGTAGGCCACAGAGTGGCACAATGACAAATTGAGGAGGTGGCAGCATCATGAGTAGTCCACATAGTGGCAAGTGACAGATTGTGGAGGTAGCAGCAGCATGAGTAGGCCACAGAGTGGCAAATGACACAGTGTGGAGGTGGCAGCAGCAGCAGTAGCAGGCCAGAGAGTGGCACAATGACAGATTGAGGAGGTGGTAGCTGCATCAGAAGTCTACATAATGGCCTAGTGAAGAGTGAGGAAGTGAGTCCCCGGTAAAGTTGTTGGGTGGTAGATGGAACAGCTGGCAGCAGATGTGTGGCAACAGGCGGGTGGCAGCATCAGAATAGTAGCTGAGACAGGTAGCCAGAAGAATCCAGACTCATTCCTTAAAGTTTTGGTGAGGCATCATGGCTGATTTAATCTGATGCATCAGGCATCGGTGTGTGTGGAAATCTTGGCCGATTCACGCTTGATTCATCTTGACAAAGGTGAGTGTCTTCACATTTTGGGTGGACAAGTGAGTTCTCCTTGAGGTAACTATGGCCCCCGCCGCACTGAACACCTGCTCTGATGCCACACTACTGGCCGGGCACGACACCTTCTCCAGTGCAAACTCGGCAAGTTGCGGCCACAAATCCAGTTTGGCTGCCCAGTCGTCCAGCAGATCTTCTATGTGGGGTGGGACAGTACTGTCCAAGTAGGCCACCACCTGCTGTTTCAGGGTCTTCTCCAGCTGCCGGTGCTGCTGCTGGTGAGTACCTTCCTCACTAGGCGGGTGAAGGAAGCTGCTCATCAACGACTCCAGACTCAGGTTGCTGCTGATGGAGCTCTTACCTCTCCTAACACACCAACCCTCCCACAGCAGCCGTGGCAGTGGGACGTGAACAATGAGGAACCCCCCGGATCATACCTGCCTATCTGGATGATGTTTCAGATAGGCTGCGGCCAACTGACTACTTAGGATGTCTTTATAGTACTTGAGTTTGTCCTTCCTCTCGGCAGGTGAAAAAAAGGCTCCCATTTTGGACCAGTAGCGAGGGTCCAAGAGGGCGGAGAGCAAGAAGCCATCCCTCTGCCGGATGGTGACTATTCGGCTGTCATTAACCAGGCAAATCAGCATGCAGCGGGCCATCTGGGCAAGTGACTCCGAGGGACTCCCTGCCTCCATCTCCATTGTTTACTGCCACGGTGTGTCTGGGTCATCTGCTTCGTCTTCCTCATCTCCTTCAACCTCCTATGTCTGCTCCTGCTCCTTCTACCCTGTCACCTGAGTAGAAAAACCACTAATTTCACCAGATACTGCTTGTGCTCCAATGCCATTCTCCTCTTCTAGTTCAGCCCCCATCGGGCTCATGTCGCCGTGAGATGTAGTCGCCACGTCTACAGTCCTGTTGTTCAACCCGTAGTACTGGCGATAAACGATAATAACGTGGCCTCCTCAAAGGGCCTAAGCAAACAGCAGGTGTCACGCATAAGCTTCCACTGGCTGACATCAAAATTACACAGAGGAGTACTCCTGTCCGCTTGGATCATCAAGAAATCATTAATAGCCTTTCTCTGTTTACAGAGTCGGTCCAACATGTAGAGTGTCAGGGACCAGTCAGGGACACACAAGCAGACACAGACAGAGTGAGGCCCTGACATTGGTACCAACCGCTGTCCCTGCCCTTTGGTCTACTCGACTCCATAAAAGGCCGGTGCCAACCTGAAGACTAAGAGCTACACTAAATAAGTGTAGACACAGGACACAGACAAACGGCCACAGAACACAAAACAGGAGGTCAGACGAGCAAAGTCTGCAACTGTTGAGAGATGTAAAATATCGGAAGACAGAAGAATAAACGTAAGCCGAGCCAGATAGGTAACAGCCGGGAGACGTAGTATACGGGAGGCAGAAGAAAAGCCAAAAGTCAGGTACCAATAATGGCAAGGAAGAAGGCTATCTACTTGCAACAAGAAGACCAGTATAGCAGGTTTCCTGATCATTTTCCTGCAAGACGATTCATGACCATTTTTAGAACGTTTTGCAGATGGGTGGAAGACTTGAGGAACCGTTTGACAACCAGATTGAACTCATGTGCCATGCTGGGAGCATGGCTTAGCCCTCCTCGGTGCAGCGTGGACACCATGTTCCTTCCATTGTCCGTCACCATGGTTCTGATTTTCAGTTGTCATGGAGAAGGCCACAAATCCATTTCAATCTTTCATGACGTGGAGCAGTTCCTCTTCTGTGTGACTTTATTCGCCCAGGTAAACCAGATGTAGAACTGCATGACCCCGCCGTGCCCTGAACATGTGATATGATGGAGGAGCACTAAGACTTGTGAAGACTGAGGTGGTGGAGGAAGAGGAGGTGGACATTGGCGCAGGATCAGCAGTTTGACAACGTGAAGGAGAACGTGAGCTTGAAAAAAGCTCTGGTTAGGGCTAAAACATCGCTGTTGTTGGGTCAATAAATCAATTTTTTTTTTTTTTAAGTGCTGCCTTCGCATAATTTTTAACGTGGAGGAGAAAGCGGCATCTCCTGTCCAATTTGCTGGTGTGGCTGGCAAGGAATCACATTCACCAAGTGGTCCGTAAAGGACATGTACTGTCCATGACTGTAGTTACAGCTCCACACGTCCATGCTGCCATGCACTTTGGAAGACACCGACAGGCTCAAGGACTGGCCCGCCTTCTGTTCTACATATTTGTGCAGGGCTGGTGTAAGGGTTCAGTGGATTCGCTGGACCACCGCAAGCGATGATAGCTTAGGCACGCCAGGGAGCGGAGTCTAAGTAGCCCCCGGTATTCACCAGAGCCCGCCGCAAAGCGGGATGGACTTGCTGCGGCATGAGGCTATCAGGTCGCTACCCCTGACGTGACTTGCTTGCGATGGCGGCCGGGGTACTGCGTGGTACAGAAACGTAATCCAGAGGTGTAGTCGGGGACAGGCAGGAGGTCAGGACAGGCGGCAGAGGTTTGTGGTCAGAGACAGGGCAGGGCAGGCGGCAGGCGGCAAACAGGCAAGGTCAGGAACGTAAGCAGGCGGACTGGTACACGGGAAATCAATATGGATACTGGGACTCACTAACGACACTGAACGCACACCAACAGACTGGCAAGGAGTGTTGGGGGCGTATTCCTGATATAGGACCAGCGCCCGGCAATAGACCAATTACCGGGACACTGGCCCTTTAAATCCAGACCAGCCGCCGCGCGCCCTTGGGAGCGCGTACGCGCGCAGCGGCCGGGACGGACCGGCACGGCGTTCACAGGAGCGTGGAGTGGTAAGAGGACCGGCGCCCGGCCAGCAGGGGGATGGTCGCGGACAGCCGACCAACGCCTCATCGTTCCAGTCCAGTTCTGAGGTGAGGGTACGGAACTGCACGGAATACTGACTCACAGTGGAGTCGCCCTGACGGAGACGACGTAGAGCTGCAGCAGCGGAGCAGGTGCGGCCAGGTTCCTCGAAGACGGTGCTGAACCCCTGGAGGAAGGCTTGCAGATTAGCCGTTAACGGATCTCCTCGGTCCCATAGCAGAGTGGCCCAGGCCAGAGCTTCACCCGTTAGGAGGCTAATTATGAACGCCACCTTAGCCCGCTCAGTAAGGAATTGATGCCCAAACATCTCGAGGTGAATGGAGCATTGGCTGATGAAGCCTCTGCACTTCCTGGGATCTCCATCATAGCGAGAGGGGAGCGGCAGGTGCAGAGAAGGTCCCGGTGCAGGAGCAGGTAGAGCCATGGCTGCAGGAGCAACTGGTGCTGGCGAGGATGGTTCAATCAAGACTTCTAGGTCATTCAACTTGTCTGGCTCCCACTGGCAACATCAATATTTCTTAGTGACTGTCCTCTAAGGTTCGCAGCATCTGGATTAGGGTGCGGGGTTAAACCGCTCACACACCTGATCCCCTGAGGATGATACGGGGTGGTGCAGGATTCCTCAATCCCATAAAACTGGTAGAGTTCACTCATTAAAGCCCCTTATAAACATGGTCTGAATGTATCTTCTGCTGACACCGAAACACCTGTATAAAATGTTTGCAGACCACCTCGGTGGCAGACTTTGCCGTCTGATGCCTGGTGGGTACAGCCGCTTCATATTTATTGAAATGGTCCATCATGAGCAGACGGTATGAGTGCTCAGAGGCAGACTACCCAATCTGTACATAATTGATCATCAGGAAGGTCGCAGATGACCTTATTGTCTGTTTAGCACTCTTACTTAACCCACAGTTCTGACACTTGAGATAAGCTTTGGACACCATGCTTAACAAATCGGGGCAGTAAACCAGTCATTGAAGCCACCTGTATGTTTTGTCGCTCCTGTAATGGATGCCCCTCTCATTAGCTTCCCGAGCAGCCTCTGGTCCCAATCTCTGACTATAAGCAGATGGTCCGGCACAGGAAACCCTCGGTAACATTCAGCTTACCCCACTGTCTCAACAGGTTCTGCCCCTCAAGAATCAGCTGGACCTGAGACTGGATCCACCCCTTCACTTGTTGTAGATCTGGACAACCATCTTGGACCCTTTCCCAATCAGCCAGTCTTTCCCAACATCATTGACATCCCAGACGCCACCCCACTTGAGTGTGCAATGTATTGGAATATAGGTAACCGATCAAGTTTGGGTATTTCAGTGTCCTCCAACTCTTCGTCAACACTCCAAGACAGTAGTCTGACTGGAACCCGGGAGAGTGCATTGACATTACCGTTTTCCCTCCCTGACCGGAACTTGATGTGGAATTGGTACTTAGAAAGAAGAGAAGTGCCTTAGACAGGCCAAATGGCATCTGACTAAATTCATAGAGCCCCATAGGAAGAATGAAGACAGTCTTTGCCTTATCCTTCTCAGCCACTGGCACCTGCCAGTATCCGCTGGTCAAATCTCGAGTCGAAAAGAACTTTACATGACCTTGAGCAGACAGCGACTCTTCAATCCACGGGAGACGATAGGCATCATGAACTGTCTGGGAATTCAGTTTTCGGTAATCTACACAGAACCTGAGACTTCCATCTATTTTTTCACACCAGTACCACAGGAGCAGCCCAGGGACTTTGACTGTGTTGGATCACTCCTTTCTCCAGCATGCTGGGGTGATATTTGCCGGTACTGTTCCCTTATGGGCATAGCATCTACAGTAGGGATTTTGTACTCAGTCGTAGAATGACACCGTAAGTCTTCATCATGTCTTGAGAACGCCTCCTGAAATTCCCAAAGGGTACCTTCAAGCAGCTGTTGGTGACTCGGAGTTAGGACCTTGCGGTCAACACCCATCAGGGCTGTGATCACTCGGCCATTCTATTCTGCTGTCGGTAGCTCGTTCTGTTGGACTCCTACTGCATAGGTCCAGGCCAACCTCTTGTCTGGCTGTAGCAGGAAGTCTTCTTGCAGGAAGATGTCCCCTCCGGGAACGTAGACTTCAGCTAACAGGATATTTGCAGTAACAGTCAACTTGCTGTCCATGGCGTTGAGACATCTCACAGGTATACATCCATTTTTCATGGTGGTGAGGGCCCGAGCTACCAGTGGACGGCTCTGTGACTGTTCCTTTGAGGATGGTTCAATCATGACTTCTAGGTCATTCAACTTGTCTGGCTCCCACTGGCAACATCAATATTTCTTAGTGTCATGGCGGGATCATGACCAGGGCCTTTGTCGGCACCTTTTCGTGCCCAATGGACAATCAGCAGACTGCAGCTCGTTACCATCTGGCCAGTGTGGAGTGGCGCATTTCCAATATCTTGGCCCCTCTTTAGCATAGCGATGGTGATCCAGGTCTCTGAGCACATTCATACCCTGTATCACATCCATTCCCATCCAGGATGGATGATCCACCAGCACGACTCCCTTCTTGCCAATGTCTTGTCCAAACAGTCGGACCTGCATCCAGACTATCCCTTGCACATCCATCTCACTGTTATTGGCTGCCATCAGCCTAATGACGCTGCCATCTTCCCATTCCATCATATGCCTGAAGTGTCTCTCAAAGATCTCCAGGGGCATCAGAGTGCACTCTGATCCTGTATCAAAGAGACAGCATACTTCCTGACATATCTCGTCTTCCTTAATGGGACTGCTGGCATAGAGGTCGTGCTCCTCAAACATGGGCTGTAGTTTCTGTTTTACTGCCACAGAATGCCCAGCTACTGCGGTAGTCGGTAGTTTAACCCCAGCTCTGCTCCAACATGTTCAAGACACTCTCTGGCGATATGGCCATACTGTTGAAAAGCCCAGCAGAGGGGCCCCTTAGATCTCCATACACCCAATGGACCTCTTGCGGTTGCACCCCGCTGTGGAGTTGTTCTAAATGGGGTGCTGCGGGAAACCAAGGTCATTTCTGGAGCTGGTAGCCATTCCACCTCCATCTGGGACACTTCCAGCCAAAGTTCTCTTAACTCTGTCCGCAAAGCCTGGACCACATTTGTTAAAGACTCTGGGCAACATGTCTGAAAAGAGGCGCTTCCATGACAGTTTTAAAGCACATTGAATGAGTGTATAATGCGCGTGAATAAATAAACCTGTCAAAAATCTGGTATGTGGTATTCCTTGTATAGCATATTAATGCACCTAATCTTGGCGTATACCACAAAAAGGCACATAGCGTATCATTACTAGCATATTTGATGCGCCTACTTTAGGTGCATTCAAAAGTGTCATGCCTGTCATAAAATGTGCCTAATTTTGGTGTTCGAAAGTTCATTTATATAGAGAATATGGCGTCAACAGTTTTTTGGTGCAAAATACACCAAAAAAATGGCACAGCCCTAATGGGACATGTCGCCCTCTGAGTCTCCTGGTCCTTTGCTTGCTTGAGCATTATTTACGGCATTTACAGTTACTGGCATGGGTTCTTCTTCCCTCCCTATGTCAGCTAAGTAAACACTATAAAACGTCAGGTCAGCTGTCATTCGGGTCATCTCTTGCAATTTTTCCCATAAGGATTTATTGTACAGTCCAACAATGAACTGGTCCCTTCGTAGCTTATTCACCTCTCAGAAAGCCCCCATGGCTGCTGGCTCTCGCCGTTTTCTTTCATTCAATGTTTCATGTAGGGCATTAGAGTAGTGCATGAGGGTCTCGTCCTGTCTTTGTGGCCAGTTGAAGAAGTAGCTTTGCAGGTGATCTACCTTGGTAACCTCCTTTGGGCTCCTTCCAGAAGGGAGAATACCTTATCCAGCATGTCCCTCTCGGACTCAGGCTTTACCATTACTCAGGCCATTACCATTGATTCCAGGGGATAGACTCAAAGAATCAGCAGAGCTGAGCCGATCCGTGCCCAGCGTCTGTCCTCTGTCTGAGCTCTCAGTTCTTCACTCCTTCACTCTAAGGGCATGTCTACACTACAGAGGACAAATACCGGTCAGTTTATGCAACTGGTATTTGTCTGGTTTGTGTACTATGCACACGGCTCTGGAGGGGGGGGGGGGCGTGGGTTTCTCCAACGATGAGCCCTCCCCCTTGCCATTGACATGCACATATTCCGTCCGAAAACCAGACAGAAGAATGTGCATGTTCAACCAGTTTCTGGTGGCCCGAAGGCGGAAAAACTGCCAGGCGTAAACACGTGCAGTGGGGACTACTGCACGGGTTTTCCATAGAGCCCCATTGTGCTAGTTTGTGGCCGGTTTTTCAGACAGTCTGCAAAACCGCAAACCGTCTGAAAGACCAGCCGAAAACCCATGCCGTGGGGACATGCCCTAATATGACTTCTGCTCCCTCGTGTCTCTCTGTCATATGACATGTCTTAGTCTCTATTATGCATAAACCAGATTCTGGAAACATTGTCATCTTGTGACCAAAAAGCAGAATGCAACAGAAAAATTTACAATCATAAATTACACATAGGATTTTACTAGGTAGACACAATGGGCTGTTCCACCATCCCAAAGTACCATAAGTTGGATATATTTGGTAGATAGCCACACTTTGCCCCAGGGCAATATACGCGAGGAGGTCTGCACTTTTTATCTATTTGAGCCTTCATTTCGGATGAAGCTCGCAGCAACTACAATACTGCCATATACTGTAGAAACCACAGAATTGCCAGACACCAGCTCAGATTGTTTCACATGACAGTGACTACAGCACTGATCCAACACAGAAGCAGAATAAACCTTGACATGCAGGGACTCACAGGAGATGTCTTCTCTGATGAATCATTCTCTTCTCTTACAATTTGTTCTTTTTCCTTTTTCTTCTCCATTCCACTCAGACCACCATGCCAACTCCTCCTGGCTACAACTCGCCACTGCATAATTTACTATACATACTTCTAAGCTCTTCGCTACCAATTTCTAGCTCTAGCATGGGTGCCCTCCATTAACTAAGTAGGTAGTAATAGGTAGTAGGTAGGTATATAGACCCCCAAATAGGTAGGTATAAAGGCCCACTGTAGTTAGGTATACTAGCACCCTCAATGCAGATAAGTCTACATGACCCCTGTAGGTCGATAACAGCCACAATAGATATGTATGCCTCTTGTAGGTAGACAGGTTGGTATACAGCCCCATGTAGATGGCAGGCATGTATGCCTCCTGTAGGTGGATACAAAGCCCCCTGTAGATAATTAGGTATAAATGTCCCCTGTAGATAGATAGGTAAGTGTACAGCCCTGTAGATAGGTAGGTATAAATGCCCCCATGTAGTTAGATAGGTAGGTATACACCTCTTTGTAGATTGTAGGTATAAATACCCCCTGTAGATAGGTAGGTATAAAAGCCTCCTGTAGGTAGGTAGGTATACAGCCCTCCTGTAGATAGATATGTGTTTATGAAATCTGTAGGTAGATAGGTATAGAGCCCTGTGTAGATGGTAGGTAGATAGAAATTCCCCTGGCAGGTATAAACTCCCCTGGAGGTGGATATGTAAGTATACAGCCACAAGTAGATAGATATGGCCTCTGTAGGTAGATATGGCTTCATGTAGGTAGAAATCTTCCCCCTGTAGGTAGAAATTGGTCCCTAGTAGCAAGGTACTGGCCTTGTGTAGGTAGATATTAGTCCACTTTAGGAAATTGGCCTCCTGTAAGTAGATAATGGCCCTCTCTAGCAGATTATATATATAAAAAAAAAAGATTCCCACCTCTTTCCGCTCCTCAATGAGTACGCACTCCTATCAAAAAAACGGGCCAATAACTCTGTAACACAATGTGTGGAGTCTAAATACTGAACACTACAACACCAATAGAAACTCACAACACTAAAAATTGTAAACTTTATTAATAATTAAAGATTCACATACATATACATAAAGAATCCATAGACACCCAATATATAACCTACGACAACCAAGCCCAGGACCAACCCGATGGCAATATATAACTTAATAAATAATCCATAAATATATAAATAAATGCCAAAATAGAACTAGACACAAAACAGTAATGAATAAGGATTTGCATGAAAGAATAGAATAATAATAAATAAATAAATATGTAACCCTATGGAATAGTGTCACCTGGGCAAGGAGGTGTGCAACTCAACGCACGTATCGCTCTGCACTTTGTCAAGGGTAATCTTCAATGAGTAACTGACTCTGGGAGCTAGAATCTGGCATGAGCATTGTGATGTTATCATGCCACCAATACCTGGACATTGTTCCCGGTATCTCCTTAGCCTAAAGCCAAAGCCCTGGGCTTTCAGCTCAGTGTCACTGCAGGTCCCAGCAGTGATAGAGGAGGAGGATGCGTACACAGAGCATTACTATCCAGAGGATGTAGAAGGCCCAACTGTTTCCCAATTCTATAGGTCTTCTTTAGGTGGTGGTTCTAGGTCCAGGGCGGGTGCAAGATGGCAGTTCATCTCACAGAGTACAGCGCATGAGGCTAGTCAGGGCCCTGGTCAGGATGAGGAAGTGGAGAAGGAGGAGGAAGCATAGGTGGACACCACCAGTAGTGATTACAGTTCAGTGGTAAGAGGTTAGCACAGATTACAGGAGGAGGAGGGAGATGTGGTTAGTGCCCCTCGACCCCGAGGCTTGGGAGATCCCAGCAGCATCTCACACATGAGTGCTTGAATGCTACATTACCTGCAGCATGATCCACTCATCAAGGCAATCAAAATGAAAAGTGATTGCTGGGTGGCCACCCTCCTTGATCCATGTTACAAATCAAAAGTGAGCAATTTCAATCCACCCACACAAATTGCCAGTAGAATGCAGGATTTTGAGAAAGTGCTCATTGACCAACTCGAGACATCTGTTACGTCTTCTTCACATTGTAATGTGATGGTGGAACAACGTCAGCAACGTACCAGCAGTAGAATGGCAAGTAGCCGCCACAGCAGCAGACAGTGTGGCAGAAGCCCACTGGTTAAAATTTTTAACTCAGTTTTTAACACTACACCAATGCCTGCAAGGCAGGGCAGCATTCGTACACACCGAGACCGCCTTAAGAGTATGGTCCATGACTGCCTGCGGCTCAACACCAATGTTTTTGGACTTGATCTAGACCCATTCAAGTTCTGGGTGTCCAAAATGGATGAATGGCTTGAGCTTCCTCGACACACCATACGAATTTTAGCCTGCCCGGCAGTCAGCGTTATCTCAGAACGCACCGTCAGCACAGCTGGTGGGGTGATAAGTGACAAACGTATCCACCTTTCCCCTGAGAATGTGGATCCTTCAACATTTATCAAATGAATAAAGCGCGGCTCTCTGATGATTTAGTTGCCCCGGTTGCCGATGTCACCAACTAGTAACTAGTGACAGGGCTACTGCCCATACTTACGCACAGGCAGCCCTAGTGGTAGCAGTTACTTAGATTAGTATGCGGTGGGGTGTGTACAGCAGGCTTAGGGAATCATTGACAACAAGAGTTAGGGTTTTTTATATTGCTGGCTACATCTTTCTCATCTTTATTCTGAGGGGCCAAAAGTAAATTTCTGCTGTTTTGGGGGTACAGCTATTGCAGAAGACAGCATTAGCAAATCTGCTATACAAACTAATTGCTTTCACATACTGGTTGCTCGCTGCAATTTTTATTGAGCGTCCAAAAGGTAATTTTTGCTGGTTTTGGTATTATGCTGCTGTAAAAGACACCGATAGTCAATATCCTATTCAAAATAATCTTGTTTCAAATATTCATTTCTTCTTGAAAATTTTATTGAGTGTCGAAAATGTCCTTTTTGCTGGTTTTGGGATCATGATACTGAAGAAGAACCGAATAGTAGATGTCAAATAGAACGAGATCTGTTACTGTTTCTACCAAACAGTAGTACTTTGGTTTAAGCTGGCCATATGACATTGTCCCAGTACTCATCAAATGCTGTCTAGCAAACCTCAGACGGGCCCAGACATGTACTGGCTTAAGCAGGGGGACACATCTGGCACTGCAGGATCTGAATACCTGATGGTAACTGAGAGAAGCCCCATTTAAGTTTTTGCACCAGGGCCCAAGATGTTCAAGTTACGCCTCTGCTTCCAAGCTTTGTACATTTGAATATTTTTGGGGCACAAGAACATCCCAAGGGGAAAAGGGGGGTTTTCAGCGACGGGTGGTGTTTTTATAGGGGGTGAGGGTAGAAACCCTAGGGGGCCCGCATCTTCAGGACCCCCCAAAAGCCCCTTTGACAAAAAAAAAGGACCCATTTTTTAAAAATTTATTTGAACGGGCAAGGTGCCAAATTAGGCAGAGGGGCAGACTCCTTTCAAGGCCCAAAAAAAAGGGGCCCCCCTGAATTTTAAAAAAATAGGAATTAAAAAATTAGGTGGGGGGCCCCATTTGATTTACTGCATGGGCCCCCGAAACATTTTAATAATGACTGAGGCACCCCTGGCTACCATAACCCCCTAAACTGGGGGCCCCCCCCTGGTTCCCAGGGGGAGTTCCCGGGCACCCAAAAGACTTCGGGGCCGGGAAAAAGGGTTTGGGTTTCTTTTCCATGTTCATTCCCGGCTCTTTTTGTGTCAAAGGACCCCGTAGCACGCAACACTGCCCGTATGCTAGATCTGAAATTATTTCTTCTCAGGCACAAAAAAAATCATTATTTAGATTTCAATAGTTGGGCTTTTCAAAATGAGGCAAAACCAATTTTGTCTTTTTTATTTTTTTTGATGGGTTTTTTCTTTTTTTTAATATATTTTTTTTTTTCAATACTCCATTGTTGCCCTTTGATGTAAAATTTGACTAGAGCTGTTTAAATTTGAACGTAAATAAAATTTATTCTTTCTAAACCCCCGGGGATTGTGGGGTTTAGTTGTCCCCCTCAACTGCCCCCCCAAATCCTTATTTTTTAGAACCGGGCGTTCCTAATCAAAAAGGGGTTTTAAACCCCACCCCCGCCTTTCCTTTCCCATCCACCCTTCCCTTCTGATACTAATCCAGACAAAAAAAAACCCCTTTTTCCCCTTTTTTTTTGGGGGAAAAAGTTGTCTTTGGGCACAAAAAATGGAAATTTTTTTTTCATCATTTTTTACCGACCTCAACCTGGTCTTTTCCTTATTTTACCCTATGTTGCCCTGTTTGGATCTTACCATATTCATAGCAGTTGCTTTACAAAAATTTTTCCCAATGACTTTAGCTTTTGCTTTTGCTAAGTTATAGAAGACATGGGAATGAGAGGACGATTATATGGACCAAATTTTGGGCATCAAAAAACTGGAGAGTAGCCAAAAAAAAAATTTTAAACAAATAAAGGGGGGAGAGCGATACTACGACAAAATTTTGAAATCGGCACGGTTTTTACGCTTATCGGATTTTTCCGATGACACGATAGTTTATGTGAATATCTTAACGATTATTGTTATCAGGTTTACTACCATGCCTTTTTTGGTTTTCCTGTAATTTTGGCGGCCAGAAAACAGCAAAGAGCTAGAGCAGGGAGCTGGTGTATGACTCATACTGGGGTGTAGGCCTTTGGCTCAAAAACCAGACTATGTTTTATTATCAAATCCTTTTTCCTGATCAGCTTTTTTCTTCACCATCACACAAGACAACAGTCCCTGCCGTCCCAATACTGTTTCCAGCTCAGAGAGACAGCTTTTTTATACAAAAACAATTTGTAGCTGTGAAACTTTGATAGCTAGGGGGGAAAATTTTATTTCTTATTTGTTTGAGAGAGATTGTAAGCATTTAGGCTGGTGCGGCCATGGGGGGGGGGGGGGGGTCGGAAATTGGGGCCCTTTGTTTTCTTCTTTGTTGTGTCCCTTTGTCGCAAATACCCCTTGTAGAAATTTTTGGTTACAGATTTTTTTAATAGAAAATGGGGCCTGATGTCCGCATTGTAAAACCACCAACCTTTGATAACTTTTAAATTACTTGAATTTCCATCCGTGAATCCCCTTTGTGCAAATACCCCCCTTGACAAAAAATTTTTGGTTAAAAATATTTTTTTTAAAAACGGTGCCTGCTGACTTTGGAAAAAACATCTATCTATCCATATAAATTTAAGGTTCTTTGCAGCCCGGCTTGCCATTTGGTGAAAATCCCGCACTGTATCAAATTGGATTACAGATATTTTTTAACGGGTGCCTTTTATCACTTTGTAAAACTGACACATCACATCCGTATAACTTTTCAATAATTGTATATTTCACTCCGTGCTTGTCAGTTTTGCGCAAATCGCCCAATTTGTAATTTGTACGCAAATTTTTTCGTTAAGATATTTTTATTGTAACTTTTTCCCTGTTGTCAGCATTGTAAAACCGACAATCTTATCCTAAAAAATTTCAATATTTTAATAATTGCACCCCGTGTTGTCAGTTTTGCACACAAGCCCCCTTTGTACGCAAATTTTGGGTTTTACAGATACTTTATTGTAACTGGTGCCCTTTTTCACATTGAAAAACCAACAATCCACCATAACTTTTAAATATTGTTATGCATCTTCACTCATTTGTCCAAATTTAGCCCGTTGAACCCAATTTGGTTCAAATTTTTTTTTTAACGGTCCCCTTTTTCGACTTTGGGAAAAACATCCATTAAACCTATAAAAATTAAGGTTTTATTTTGCACTCCGTGGTCTCAGTTTTCCTTTTGTAGGAATTTTGTTGAAAACCTCAATTGCTGGGCTACTGGGCGTTGAAAATCTCAGGGACTAAAGGGAAGAACACGTTGTTTTTGGTGTTACGTTTCGCCCACCAGACCACATTTCACAATTTTTTCCTAACCCCTATTGGCTGTAGGAAATAAGGGATTTAAGAATAGCTGTATTGATGCTTTGCAGTACATTTTTCTCAATAAAACTGGGGAAAAACCCTTTTCTATAATTTTGAATTTTTATCTTTCGAAAAAGGAGCGAATACGGGTGGAAGTGAAAAAGAGGGGAGGACATGGGGTAAGGTACAAGAGAAGGACTCTTTCCAGTGCGGGGAAACACACAAGCCTCCATCGTCGTTTGCGACGTCGGGGTCTGTCTCGTTTGGTCGGTGCCCTGAAAAACCAGTAAAAAAACACATCCCCAATCGTTTTTCAGGGTTTAATGAAAACCTGCATGTAGAATTTTACCCCTCGCCTCCTAGTCACAGCCTCAAATGTTCATCAACACATTTTCAGCACCCCCCCAAACAAAATAAGGCAACCCAAATTAAATTTATAGCAGACCTAGGAAATCCTTTTTCAAAGACCTTTTGATGAAAAAATGGGGTTTGGGGTCAGAAGGCAGTTAAAAGATAAAGAGCCAAAGAGGTTTTTTTGTCCTCGACACGTAATCGCTGATGCCACAAGGAGGAAAGGAAGTTTGTCAGTCACACAAATCCCGAGTGGCAGCAATGCCTTGCAGGTCGTGGCTTAAAGCCCCTCGGGAGTGAATGTCAGGACGAGGAATCACCTGTGACGATGATGATTTGGATCTAACGCGGTCTTTTCCCAACGAATTTCCCTTGCGAGCGCTTTATCAGTGGACGAGGAGGAATTGAGGGCTATTTTCAAAAGGGCCCGGGCTAAAAAAGGGGGAGAGGGGGCACACAAGTCCCTGAGATTTTTCCACCACCCCATGATAGTGGTAGCAGCGGAAAAACCCCTCCCCCCTTTAACCGTCGTAAAGGTCCAGGACCTCTGAACCTGGGCCTTTTTCGTCAAGCCTCAGATTCTCCCCGGGAGTCATAACCACCTTTGCCATAAAACACAGAAAGGGGGAAGGATTTTAAAAGTTTTTAAAACCCACCCCCAAACATTCTAGTCCATCAGCGAATCAGAGTTAAAAGGGAGGGAACACTGGAAAAAAAAGGCCCCCCCCGTCCAGGCTTCCGACCATGTCACCCCCCCTTGTCTCCGCCTCCCCCGCCATTTCCAAGACCAAGTTTTCCCTTGCCCATGTCCTGCCGGGCCCATGAGCAAGGATGAGCCCCATGCCACACATCATGCCTGTTTCCACCACCACCACCAAGACACACCTACCCCTCCCCAAAACTTTGACCGAACCAAAGGGCAGCCTCAGCAGCCACCCTTTCTGTTTTTTGGGTTTTGAGAAGAAAAACACTTTAACCCAAAAAACCCAAAGCCAAAAGCCTATATCCCCTTTTCCAGGTTTTGGCCGGGAAATTTCCTTTTCCGCTGATGACACGGGGGGGGTTTGCCACGTCATGCCCCTTCCCCTGCCCACAAACCAATCCCGAAAAGCATTTCTTTCCAGAAAAGCCACCCTCCCCTGGCCAGACCGTGTCAGCTAAAATTCCCACCCCCTTGCGCATCTGTGCTGGCAAAGCCCATCTGACCACCGAACATAGCCTAGAAAGCACGTCAAAGCCCATATCCGTGACAGCTCCGGGCGGTGGGGGGATATCACGGTGGGACGGTGGTCTCAGGCTCGCGCCGCTCTTCAATCCGCGGGGATGGTGCGGGGGTTCTTTCCCCCCAAGGGCCCAAAGGGTAGCACACTGCCAAAGAAACCAGGGCCTGTTAAATTAGTCTGTCTTGTAAAACCGTCAACCACAGGGAGGGCTGTGGACGGCTCTGACAACAAACAAAATTTGGGCCCCGGGAAAAAAGAACCTTGGAGGCAAATTCGATAAAGGGTAAATTTCCCCCTCCACCCTAAAAAGGTAGGTGAGCACTTCCCCCTCCTGGCCACGCATAACCCGTCGTCCAGAAATTTTTCAAGTTTACCTGGGTCGGACTGCCTCTAGGAAGGCTCGAGGTCGGCTCACACTTTCCCCCAACGCACCCTACTTCGCCCCCGGGTGGGTGCGTTTACAGCGTCAATTTTTTTCCCCCCCGTCAACCGCCTCTTGTTGAATGGCAAAAACCTGGACTTCCCCTCCCCATCTAGCAATTGTGGGGACACGAATGCCCTTACCAGTACGAATGGCACATGGCCTGACAACGGGGAGGCCTCGGGATTTTTGAGCCACCGAGATGGAGGCAGGGGAAAAAAGCTCAAAAAAACCCCCTTTCAATTTTGAAGAAGCCACCAAAATGGCAGTGGGACAATGCCCCTTCCGCATGGGCATTGGGGATCTTTTTTTCTGGAACAAATGTTGGAACCTTTTAAATAGCATTTTCCCCCCGCGACGGAGGGGAGGGACACAGACGGTACCGATTACCTTCCATGGATAGAAAGGGAAAAAGTTAAAAAATTTATAGCTTTTTAGGCATTTTGGGCCAGGGGTGTGCAACAGCACTAAAATCTAAAAAACATCATTTACAAGTCGGGTGTGTTTGAACAAGGGGGGGATAATCTTGACACTGCGGGGTTTTTGCTTTCCCCCGCCCGGAAAGGGTTTTTTTAAACGGTTATGGAGGGCAAGGAGGGAAGAAAATTTATAGGCCCATCGACCGCAGGGTTTGAATAATTATTCTCACAGGTGGGAGCCCATTTTACTTTCCTCAAAAAGGATTAAAAAATGAACATTTCCGGTCCACCCTCCTTATCCCCATTACAAAGGAAACCAGCCCTTTATTCCACCCACCCCTTTTAACAAAAAAGCAGGAAAAAATTTGAGACCGGGTCATTTTTCACGGGGCCCCTTGTTGAGTTTCGCCAAAAAAATTTTTTTTTCTATTTTAAGGTGGAACAAACCAAAATAAAAGAAAGGTCCTAATAGCCATAACAGCAGCAGGCATTTGGGCAGAACCCAAGGGTTTTTTATTGGCCAAAATATTTAACTTAGCATTATGAAAAATTTCACACACAAAAAGAGCCACAGACCGGTTTAAAACTGTTTAAAAAACTATTGTTTAAAACCCCTTTTTTAAATTTCCAACACCCTTATTTTGGGTTAAAATGGAAATGAAAGACCAGTTCTCGTACTCCCTAAGGGTTTCGCCCCCAAAGGGAAATTTATAAATAAACTGGGGGGTCATTGAAAAATTTGTTTTAACAAAATTTTTTTGATTTTAAATAATCGACGGGGATCTCAATTTTGTTGGGCCCAAGCCCTGGGGCCCCCGATCATTTTTCCTTCTTAACTTTTCTTAAAAAATGGTCCCTTTAAAAAAAAATTTTTTAATGAAATTTTTTCGAATTTTTAGATTCCCAAATTCATTTTTTGGTTTTCGGTTAGGAACTTTAAAAATCAAAAATTAACGTTTCAAAAAAAAAAAATTTCCATTACCACTTTTTTTGAAAAATTTTTTTCCTAAAATGTTTTTTTTCATGTTTTGGAACAAAAATGTGGTTTTCTAATCCTTCTTAAAATGTTTTAAAAAAGTTCGGGGAATCAATTTAAAATTTTTTGGGTCGGGCTTTAAAAAACCATTCATGGCCTATGACCCCCTTAAATTTTTTTATAAAATAAAGAAGGATTTTAAAACCCCACTTTTTTTAAAAACGGGACGATGCTTAAAAGTGCAGCTCAGTTTTTTCTTTATTTTGGGTTTGCATTTTTTAATTTAACTTATATGGATTTTTTTTGGAATATGTGCCTATATTTTGTAATTGCAGGTAAAAAGAATGAAATAGATCACATATTTACTCCTACACAGAAAAAAAAAGTCTAATAAAAAAAAAAACCCCGGGATGTTTTTCCCAATTTGTTTAAAAACACCACATTTTTTTTAAAATTTTCATTTTTATAAATTAAAATTCAAAAAACAGTTTTTCTCGGTTATTTGGGGGGGTTTAAAAAATTAAACTTTGAAAGTAATTCCAGTTCCAGTGGTAAAATTCTTAAAATTTTTAGGGTCCTTCGCCCAAAAGGTCCCTTTTTTAAAAATTAATCTGTTTTTGGTCTATGTAAACCTATTTTAAAAGTTGTAACAAAATTTATCTCTTGCTTTTTTAAATTTATCAGAAAACCAAAGTTTTGTACCCTTTCACATTTTGGTTTGGGAGAAACACCCCCTTATTTAAAGTCTTAACCCCAAAGGTGAAACTCTTAAAAAATTTTGGGGGGGGCCCTTTAAATTTTTTGAATCTTTTTTTTTTTTAAAAAACTGGCTTCAAACATAAAATTTTCCCTTTGGGAAAAAAATTATTCCATTTTTCCCCTAAATTGGTCATATGTATATTTTTTGCCCCCCTTTTTTTAAGGGGAAAAATAAAATTTGGCTTTTAATATTTTCTTTTGAAAAAGGGTTTTCAAAAAATTAGATTTTCATCAAAATTTCGGGGTTAATTTTTTCCCTAAAAATTTTATTCAGAGTTTTTCAAAACATGTTTCATTTTAAGAAAAAAAAAAATATGATAAAGTATAAAACCTATTTAGAAGAATTTTAGATCAAAATAGTTTTTCCCCATTTAAATTATTGTTTTTTCAAAAAATTCAAAAAAAGAAAATTTGTGAGTAGGGGGCCAATTTTACCCACTTTCCGGGGTTTGAATTTTATTTCTTATTTTCTTTTTTCTAATGGAAAAAAATTGTTCCTTAAAAAAAAACCCTTTAAATCTTTCAGGGGGTCAATCATTGTTTTGGAAAATTTTTTTGATCTTTAAAAAAATTTTAAACTTCAATTGGCCCATTTATCGATGGTTGTTCTTTTTTGGGAAAAAGACTTTTCGAAAGCGAAAACTTTTTTAATTGTTGCAAATTTTTTTTCCTGTGAAAATGATGAAAGTTTGGGTTTACAGGGATGTCCTTTTATAAAAACAAAAAAAAATTTTTTTTGGTTACTTTTTTTTTTAAAAAAAGTAAAAAAGTATAAACCATCGGGGAAACATAGCGGGTGCCCACTTCCAAAAACGAAAAAGTTTAATTTTGGGTCCCCTGAGGAAAAAAGGGGGAGAAAAGGGTTTCAAAGGAACGTAATTGAATTACAAGTTTTTTGAAATTTAAAAAAAAAAAGATAAAAAAAAAGTTACCCCAAATACAGTGCCTTGCAAAATTTTTTTGGCCCCTTAAACTTTTAAACCCTTTTTCCAATTTCGGGGCTTAAAACATAAAAAAAAAAAATTTTAAATTTTTTTTTGGAAAAAAAAAAATTTAACAAAAAAGGGGGGGAAAACAACTGTGAAGTGGATTGAAATTTTTGGATATTTTAAATTTTTTAAAAAAAAAATTAAAACTGAAAAGTGGGGGGGCCAATATTATTTGGCCCTTTACTTTCAGGGGCCTCAAATCCTCCAAAATTTCCCAGGGGGGATCCCCGAATAAACCAATGTTGCCCTTAAATTACTAATAATGAAAAATATAACCCACCTGTGTGAAATTCAACCCTCCGTAAAACATGCATTTCCTTTTGTGATAGTTCTGGGGGTTTTTTTTTTAAAGCGAGAGAGCTTCAAAAAGCCCAAAGGGAAAAAACCCCAGGCGGGTCTATGATAATGTTGTGGAGAAGTTTAAAGCCGGTTTTGGGTAAAAAAAGGTTTCCCAAAATTTTAAAATATCCCAAGGAGAAATGAGAAAGGATATTTTAAAAATTGGAAAAAGAAAACCCAACCCAAACCTTGCAAACCCTCCCAAACCCCCGGGACGTCCCTCTAAACTCTCATCCCCAAACAAGGGAAGACTGTTCAAGATGCACCCAAAAGGGGTTTAGAGATGGGGAATCGATTCTAAGAAGGGAAATTTTTTTTTAAAGAATTTCGGGAAAAAAATTTGGGGTTCTAATCGAAAGTCGAATTTGGGGGAAACTTGGGTGAAAAGAATGTGCTTTTGTTTGATAAAAGGGCCCTGGGGAAAAATTTGGCCCTTCCTGGGGCAAAGCACTCTGGGGGGAAAAAAGGGGATACCCTTGCATGACATGTGCAAGATGAAGCCAATAAAGGAAACCGGCGGTTTCTGTGATGCCCCTCCGATATATAATTCCGGGCGCGCGCTGGGGGGGTTCAAACCCTCTACGTACTGTTTTTGGGAAGGGTGCCGTGGTTGATTGTTACTGAAAAAACTTTTTTTTAAAAACAGCATTTTGTGGGGGGGTCTCGCTTTTCAGAGA